>JAOTAX010000009.1:2727884-2739118 GCA_025629825.1 Erythroxylum guanchezii | reverse complement strand
GTATTATAAATATTATATAATAAGTTTTATCATTTAATTTGTTTTATTGTATAATAATAAGAGTTAATTTAAATACTGTATACATATTAAGCATAGTCGCAGAAGAATGTGTGGTACCCGTATCAGTTAATAGCGATCATAACCGAAGTAATTCTACTGTGGCATCAGCAAGAACATGATAGTTAAATTTAGTATTAGAATGAGCAATAATAGTTTGCTTTTTGCTACATCAAGAAATCAGAGAATCGCCTAAGAGGAAAGAATAACCGGTGATAGAATAACTATTCATTAGATTACTAGTACAGTCAGTATTAGAATATCCAAATACTATTAAGGAGGAAATAGCAGAGAAGTGTAATTTATAGAAAAGAGTTAGTTTAATATAATGAAGAATCTAAATAACAATAGAAAAATGAGATGAGCAAGGGGCGGACATAAACTGATTAACCAAATGAGCAACATATAAGTTATCAAGTTGAGTAGCAATGAGATAAGTAAGACTACCAAAAGTTGTTGATATAAAGTGGATCATCAAGATGAGGAGTTAAGATTGGAATGTAGTAGGTGTCGGGAAGGCTAATATTGGAGGTAGTGCATGGCTAGTATGACTGATGCCCAATTTAGTATCATTTGCTATATAAATTAATAGTAAAGAAGAAATAGGTTTTTCATAAGACAAGAGTTTGATGTTTGTATTCATGTGATTACAACATGTAGAGTCATAACGTTAATGTGAATTACCGCTGGTGGAAGACATGGAAGTAGAATAACTAGAAGCGATAGCCTGTTTAAGTAGTGCCTCAATATCATAATGATGGCGATAGAACGTTCTGTGGCAACAACAGCTGCAGATGAAGATTCACAGTAGTGATAAAGAAAGTTCCAGATTTAAAGGTGTTTGATTGTGGAGATAGGACAACTTGTTGCACAAGTATGACAAGTTTGATGATGATTCTTACAAAGGTGATTACTGAATTTCTAATATAAGGATCATGTGTTTAAAAGATCAAATTCAGACTCTCGGGATTTTTTCAAGATTAAGGCGAGCCATGAGAACTTAAATAAGATGAAGATGATCTTTATTAATTTTGATAGAAATTTGATTCAAAGAGGTTGGGACTGCGCGAGAAAATTATTTATAGACTGACTTCCTACTTTAGATTATGAAGAGTAATCAACAATTGGTAGTAATGTAAAAGTCCAGCAGTTTCATAATCAATAAAGTGAATATGAATGAATGGAATAGAGGTATTACCAGATGATTATTTCTATCCCAATCTTCAAGACGATCTACCAATATTGCTGCCCGTATGCAACAGATGACGACAACCCAACAAAACTAATGACGTATGGAGCAACCCAATAGGGCATACACATCCAATCAGAGAGACGACTAAGGTAACAGATCGCAATGGGAGCTGTCATAGTCCAAGGGAGACAGATGATGGTGACAGTTGCCTCAGGCGCGTTGCATGCAGTTTACATTACGATATGTCGATTGGAAATTGGACTATTCTGTGAGGATCTAAATGATCTGAGTGTCAACCTACTGCTGGCTGGGTTCAGACTGACAGGGAAAAAAAAAAAAGTAAGACAAAATGGTGTGAAGATCCTAGTGTCGAGCTACTGCTGGCTTGGTTCAAATTGACAGAGAAATAAAGACAAAATGCTGTGAAGATCCAACGGTTGTAAAAGTTAAATTACCTGTTTGCTTATCCAATTTTGTTACGTCAAAAAAAGACAAACAAAATGTCGCAAAAAATCCTCCTTCCCCAGTCTCTCAACAAGGACACATTCTGTGGGGTACAAGAGAAGCTTCTTTCAGGAAGGACTTGTTTGCTTCATGAGCCAAAACTTTTGTTGGCCACATTTTAATCAATTTCGATCATTTCACGTTTTACACATTTCAAACATAATTTGACTGATGGCCAGATAGATCAAGTAGTTTAACGAAGATTAGCTACTGATAAGGGTTATTGCAAAACTTATCTTGGCAATAGCAACAGAATACACAAAACTCATTAACACTTTGGAGTGGTTTTCAATTTTATGGGCAGAATCTTCTATTACGCCTGTTTATCCATCTAAGTCACAAGAACTTATATTTAGTAAACTCTCACTACAAGAAAAACGTCATTCAGCGATAGAGATTATCAACAAAACACGTTTGTATTTTGTTGGTAATACTAATTAGTGATGGAAACAACCAATGGACAAAGAGTAAATTTACCGACGGCTTATTATGTGTCCGTCCGTAAATATGCCGACATGGCTTCTCTAATACTTGCAACACAATCATTTACACATGTTTGCAACATGGCTTCTCTAATATAAACTCCCAAGCTGCTCATCAGTAGAGTCCATAAGCACCTAAAATCTCTCCATCAGGAAATTGAGAGTGGATGTCTACAAAGGATGTCAAAATCTCAGAACTTGGTAATGAAGGATCATAGAAATTATCAGCCAAGAAGGGTTCTGTCCAAAAATCCCCACAAGTTGCTTGATATGCCTCCAAGAAACCAAACCCATCATCATTAGACATCAAGTCTGGACTAGTTATAGTATCTGTATAATTGGTATCTTTGATCATGGATGAGAAACTACTGTAGGATTGTTGCGGCGACAATGTGGAACTGAAGATGGAGCTGGAGCTGGAGCTGCAGCTGGAGCAGGAGCTATCGTTTACCAGATGAGGTTCTGCAGGACTTTGTAAAATATTTTCTGAAGATATCCCATCCTTGCTAGTTGTTTCAAGTCCAGAAATATCATCAGATAATGGGCTTTGTTTCACTTCTTTTGCGGCTGAGTTTTGTTTGACGCGCTTCTTAAGATTGGTGTGCCAGTGGTTCTTAATCTCATTGTCAGTTCTTCCTGGTAATTTTGCAGCAATGGTAGCCCACCTGCATATTCAAAACTATTGTTTGAGATCTCCTTCTACGCTTACTGTAAACCTATCAATCACCTTATTGTTTGTGAGGTAATGAGAGCTAGATTGAATTAGCTTCTTTCCCTTGTTAAATCTTGTCATCATATGATGGATAAAGACTAGAAAAAAAATGTCAATCTTGAAGCATGTACCTGTTCCCAAGTGATTCATGCAAGCTAATTATTGTTTCCTCTTCTTCTCTAGTGTAATTCCCTCTCTTGACATTTGGCCTTAGATAATTCATCCACCGCAATCTGCAGCTTTTCCCACACCTAGACAGACCTAAAACGACGAAAAAAGTGGAAAAGGTTTAGTCATATCTAGGGAAAAGCTTTTATTGATCCAACGAGAAGTAGCAAGAACTGGAACAACATAAGAGACAGTTAGTTCTATGTTTGCAATACATAGCATGTGGTATCAGTTAGCCAACTCGATTCTTATTGACCCATCAAACGGATCAGAAGAGGGTAAAAACATGGTCTGATGTTCAGAAAATTGAGTCTAGAGTTGAAATAGTTCTGCTTAATTTCTCGTACCTGCATATTTGGGTAGTTGGCGCCAATTCCAGCAACCATATCTAGTAACATACGCCACCAATTTCCTATCTTCCTCAGGAGTCCATGTACCTTTCCTTAGTCCAGACTTGTCACAGTAAGGAGTCCTCACCATTCTTTCTAGCTTCTCGAATTCTGTTATGACGAATTTCTTGGCATCGATAAGCATAGCAATACAAAGTTGAGGACCATTTATACGAGGTTGGCATCTCCGACCAAAACGTGTTTCACAAAACAAGTAAATTATACAGTCACTATCCGTCAACTGTGGCTTTGTTTAATTTACTTTATAGTAGTATTATACCCCACTTGACCCAAACTCATCTTATACATGGGATGGGAGGATGTTAGCTTCCTACGATTGGCGTATGGATGGGTGGATGTGGAAGCGAGTGAGCTATAGCTTCGTGGAAATGAGTACAATACATCGATCAACCACGTGATGCGCCACCTCGACACTGTTTCCTCTTGACCCGGGCCCATCAACCATCGGAATTGAAAGTCAAACGCGCTGGGTCGATTGATAGTTAAAATTTCAACAGGAATACTGGACATCTTCTCAGAGGCATTAACGTTTGGAATCAACGAAAGAGACACCTTCCTGCTTCCTTCTTACTCACACACAAAGCTCTGATTTGCCTATACCCCACACGAAAATGAGACCACAAACACTTCCAACAATGAATAACTCTTTTGAAAAAGCTTGCCAACGGACAGTCAGACAAAGCATTGCTTGGATGGTCATTGTACGAGTTTTCTTGCTAAAATGTGATGAACGCCGCTTTCATATTTCTCATTTCAGACGTAAATTGTTCATGCCACCTTGCCACAAAGTCTTCCTGATTTTTGTTAATTCCTTTTTAACCCTCGTGGTAGTGGACCCACTGAAATACAAATCAATTAATGAGAACCGAGCCCGTCGATTTTTTTTATAAAAAAAATGTTAATATCCAAGTGCGAATTATGTGGCTGGTTATAAAATCTTTTGCATTCATTATATGTTTCGCAATTTAATTTTTGTTATAGGGTTAATTGCGTCTACTCTCTCGAACTAATAACACTTTTAAAAAGAGTTATCACGTTTTAAACATTATTTGCGCGATTGGGCTAATACTACCCTAAACAAGCATCCATGAGCTTGGCAAAGAGTGATAACGTCACTTGATTAGAAGTGGACGAGGTAAGCACCATCACCATGTTACGTATTGAACAAAGCAACTAGCAATTATTAATTGACGATACGCGAAAAGGTAGGGATGCATTCACTTTCCATGTGAACTCAAGAGCCTTATCCTTGCGTTGAATCACGTGGTCTTCTAGTCAATTTATTTCTTTAGATTCCAATAACTCATATTCAATTAGACCTAGAAGGCAGGACGAAGCCACCGAAATGCTTTCTACAAATGAACTGCTTGACGGAGGGCCTAGAGGTTGTGACTTGTTCGTTTCCTTATCTCTTAGCAGACACTTTTCTTTTTGCCCGGATCAACAATGCAGATTTTTCACAACTGGAAAGATGTTGCAAGGCAGAAGACTCGGTGTATATTTCTTATTGACCGTCCGACCACAGAAAGTTGCATTTACATCAAGCTTCCTCTTTTTATTTTATTTTCTTTTTCTTATATTCATAAGACAAAGGACAAGTTTGATTGAAAATTTTTAAAATGTTTTTAAAGCTGCAAATCTTATATAACTTGATTTTAATTTATTAATTAATAATATAATTTATTTTAAATATAAAATTAATGAATTATCATATGTTTTATAAAATTTATCTCTAAATGATAAATGTTATAATAATTTAAATTTGATATTAAAAACAGAAAGGAAGCAGCCAAGATTTCAACTTATTTACTGCCGTACATTTTTCTTAATTCTATCGTCGTGCTGTTAAAACAAAAAATGCATGCTAATTCCACGAGATATTTGATATAATAATCATAAAAGGTTTTAGACAATTATTCTAATATTATATTATTATTTATCAAGTTTATGTTCTTTTCCTTTATTCTTCTTTTATGAAATTTATAACTTTTGGAAATCGGGCCGAGATCCAATCCCTTACGTAGCGGAATAATTACAAAACTTTTTTGTAATTTAATTTCCCAGAAATCAAGGTCTCTTTAATTTTATAAAATGACTAACACATAAATCAAAGCATGAATTTTGATTTGTAACTTATTTCAAAACTTGATCATTTTTTTATCCTATCCTACGAACAATTTTTGAAACCGATCCATCTCAACTACTATAGTGGCACAAGTGTCCAACTTCTAACAGGATCTACAAAACAGATTGAGAGAACTCTGTAACTTTTACAAAAAGAGTTAAGCAAGAAGTGCCAGCTCCATTAGAGCTTAAGTTAATTTATTATAGTTTCTAGACATTTTAATAATTTAATTAAAATTAATTCTAACCTAATTAAAATTTAATTAGAATTACAAATATTCTAATTAAATACTAATTATGTCCAAATAAGATTCAATATCTCATATTGACTGTTATTTTTTAAATATTTCATATTTAATCACAAAGTTTCTCAAACTTTACAATCAAATCTAATTTGATTAAAATAATTTTGCTTTCTTCAATCCATTCTTTAAGTGAAACCCATGAGGTTCGCAAATATATTGGCAATAATTATAAATTAGAATTAGAATTATATATATTAAAACTTCTTTTAATATATCTTTAATTCTCCAATTAAATAATTTATAATTATAGATCAAGATTGGTGTTAAGCAACACATCATAACCATCCAAATATTTAAGAATTTCAAATTAGTTTTGACTAACCTTTTCGTGCATGATTTTTTCGTAAAATTCAATAATTTCATCATATAATGTTTCAATTAAATATAGAGCATAGAATTAATGTCTACTTTATTTTGAGTCCAATCATATTAGTTATCCACCATTAGCTATTAATTCAATTAATGAAATTTGTAAACTATTTATAAAGCTTCATTCCACCTTGGCCAAGAATTTTTAAATCAATCTTAATCGAGAACAACGGAACATTCTCCTTAATTACTTTAGGGTAATGAATCTTATCTTGATCACGCAACTACCTCCATATAATTAATGCTACATTTAATGATTATCGACTGAACAACCTATGATTAAATAGTTGTACGTAGTATCAACACATAGCGATCCCTATACAAGATAAATTTGGAAACCTCAAGTCAAATGATCACTTATACAATCATCACAATGAGAATTCAATATACATACAAGTAATATTCCAAATAGATTTCTCATACCAAGTCAATTCAGTGAACTTGTTCTCTAACAAACACTCACACATTTGTTTAAGTATTTTCATACTTTAGCCTATAAGATCGGCTACTTCCTTCATAAGGAAAAAATATAACGTGTGTTAATCTTTTTACATTTTAGTAATTTCCAAATAATTTAGGGATAATACATAAATTCAATATTAATATCATAATTATAATCTCAATATAATGTCATTTGCAATGTATAATTATCTCATGGACTTTATCATATACATTTAAACATGTACAAGATAAAGAATGTCTTTAAATAATTGTCACTAAACTATAACCAAATCGATTGGTTGTAGGACATAAACTAATAATCTCCCACTTGCACTAAGCCAATTGTTTACATTTCTTATACCATATCAACATATGACGATTATGTTACTGCTAGGACTATGACTTAATGAGAGAGCACTTGCTTAAAACTTAAAACTTTCATCTTAATTATCATCATAATTAAGAACATTTGCCTAAATATATCCTTGGATCTTTGATAAGACCTTAGCTCCTTTTGCATGCCTAATAGCTCTAATGTTATACAGTACATTATTGTCTTAAATAATGCAAGGAACTATATCAAGTTCAATAAAGAACTTATTGATTCAATTAATCATTTCCATTAAATGAAAAATGTATTATAGCTTGATTAGCAACCATTGCTACATTTGTACCTTTCCAATCTTGAAAGATATTGTTTTACGTAAATAGACCTTAATTAAGATTTACTTCTACAGTATATCTTTATCCCCTTGAACTCAAATATCAACTCATACATAGAATACTATATATCTTTAAAACTTCACAAATATCTGATATCTCAAATATTAAATATCTTTGATACATTATCTATGTACTTGGACTTTGAAAAGGTGAACAATTTCCAATCTATCTCTATAGATCTAATTTTTAGAATTAAGTTGTTACCTTTTCATATCCAACACGAGTTGTTCTTAGACAATTATTTTTTTGACAATTGAAAGTTAGAATTGTTGTTCTCTATGAGCAATATATCTCCACATACTCCCACTAAAGAGGACAATTATACTCCTACTAACCTTATTGTAAACATGATAGATTCACAATCACCTCCAAAACAAACTCTTTGAATTTATCATGAAAGTAAATATTTCAACATCTTGTAGCCTTTCAACTATACATCAAATATATCAATAAAGACATTAGTTCTAATTGGACGTGTTGTCATAGGATTTGAAATTTTCAAATTTCATCTTATTCCCACTACTTATCTTGAGAACCATTATCTTATAATCATACATTGAAACAAACAATTTGTTCAATAAATATGTAAGATTATATCCAACCTTTTTAGATATCTCATAACCTTTTATTACCCATTTTATTTCTAAACTTAAGAGATGATACATGTTTCAACTAAGCATTACATCCTTAAATTATTAACTTTGACTCTTTCAAAGACTTAGCATATTATATCTAATATGAAATCTTATTTATTGATTAAATTGGAACTATTGAAGGTAAGTCATTATATTAGGCATAACTATAAAAGAAACAATATTGTATCATACAATATCTCATATTGTATTTTCCTTCTTACATAAATCCATACTCTTATAGAATTTTGTTGTGAAGGAATTCACTAGAGAATCTCATCATCTATAGATAACTGAAATTTTAAAACTTATCACAATGATCTCGTCGAAGTGCTTTAGCATTGTCAATGCTTAATTTCTACTTAAATTTAAAATTTTAAAAATTTTCAAATTTTTAATTCAACATATTATTTAATCCATATAACTATATCCCAAAAAGTCATTAGTAATATAATTAAATATAAGTTTTATTCTTTTATGAATTGTTATTACATCTAATACATCACATACACAAATTTAACAATTAAATACCATCATCATTCTTTCATCAATTTTTAATTTGGTTATTTAACTTAACAAGTTTCATACAATTCATAATCAAAAAGATACATATATCCTTATATGTAACTTTATGATTCTTTTTATGTTAACTTAACTAATATGGTATAAAAGGAAAGTCTAGGTTTCCAATTTTGTCTTCTTACCATTTATGTTAAGCATAAGTCTCCTTTGATCTAATCTATACAAACTATTTGTATAAAATTGAATTAACTACTTTTTCTTAACAATCTATTTCTTATCATAATTTGAATGTTATAATAATATTGAATCTAAATTCAGTATCAAATATTCATAAGCATGAACTAGAAATACATATGGTCTTTATCATATCTCATATAGGTAAGAAAATTCATGCAATCATTTTTCTTTTTATGACAACTATTATCATACAATAGCAAAAGCATTTAATTGATGTCTATGTTTATGCTTTTAGTAGGTTGAGTTAAGTGCAACAATTTCATCAAGGTAATATACCTTTCAGCTTTACTCTATTCAACCTCTTGCATCTTGCTATCACGGTGATGACTTATATCTTACATGTTTTCATCAAAATTTATGAGACATTAGTCAACTCAAAATGTTAATACATTTTGTCATTTATATGGTTTTGGCATATCTTTAAAACTTTGTCACCGAATCTTCAACAGGATTATAACAAAATAACATAATGGGCATACAATTTTTGATCTAACTTTGAGAACACTTCTCAAACATAACCTATGTCTAAGAAATTTGGTTCACTAACTCAGTATCAACTATACTAAACAAGGTAAGTTCACTCAGAACAAAATATGAATGTGAGAAAAGCAAGTAATTAATTATATGTCATGACTACCAAATGAGATTAGGGTTTTAATCATATATTTGGTTAATCCTACTATTTTATTCAAAATAATAGCCTTCACTACAATTCAGAAAGATTACTTTAATCTTTCTAATTATTCAAATATGGATGATCTTGAGTTTGTTCAACAACCAACTAAACTTAAATATTAGGTAGATAACAACTTTATCAATCATATCTTATTTAACTCCTAGATCTGTTAGGTGACAACTCTTGTCAAAACATGCCTTATATGTTATTCTTAATCTTGCCTCTAAATTGATATGATCATGAGTTTGTTCATCAAAATCAAACAAAATTAGTTAAGTAGAACTCACTGCCATAAATTAAACATCTCTAGATTAAAGTGGCCTTGAGTTTGCTCAACAAGACTAACAATAAATAGAACTCTAGTTTATTCTCATAACAATGGAAGACAACAATCACGTTCTCAACATGTATTTAATATTTTAACAAGGGATTTAATTTCATTCGTCTCATCAAACATAAAATTACATGTAAAATATCATATATATATATAAGACATACAATTTAACATACATTCAATATATATATATATATATATATATATATCAAACATATAAATAAAGTATGCAACTTATATACTCATAATCAAATTATATGCATAAAACATCAAGTTTCGCTTGATTTTAGTTATTGATCTCTATAATCTAAAATAATATTTCCAAATTCTTGGAAAATTAAATTAGATGAAATCCATTCATTTCTAGATGAATTAAATTCCTATTCTAAATAGAAAATTAATTTAATTTGAAAACAATTTTCAAATCTAATTGGAAACTATTTTCAATTATCTTGACTCCTTTAACAAAATTTAATTGAAAATAATTTTCATTAAATTATTTTTTTCTTGCCGTAATTTAGAAAAGCTCATTTTCCAAAATTGTATAAGTAACTTATTCTAATCCAATTTGAAAACTATTTCTAATCTAATTAGAATTACTATTTCTAATCTCATTAGAAATTACTTTTCCTTAATTAAAAAGCTATTTTCTAATATTAAAAGGAAACCACTTTCAAAATTAAATACAAATATTTTTAAAATTAATTAAGAAAGTCATTTATATTATTTATTTAGAGGATGATTTTTTAATTGATTAGAAAATCTTTTTTTATCAATTAGAAAACTAATTTTCAAAATATTAAAGAATGCAGATTTTTCTTAATTAATAAATAAAAATACTTTTCAAATTTTAATCAAGAAAAATACTTTTCTAGAAAATCAAGAAACTTATTATTCATAAATAAAGAAATAATTTTTAAATAAAGTAAATAATAATTCTCTAAATAAATAAAATCATAAATTCAATTTATTTCAATTAAACTGAAATAAATAAATTTAATTAATAAATAATTTAATTATTTAAAAAACAAATTTCTTATTTTTAAAGAGTCTAATTAATTAATTTCAATCTAGTTAAAACTAATTAATTCTAATTTTAAAAACTACTTTTCTAAATTTAATTAAGAATCAATATAATTATTAATCTTAATCAAATTAAGAAAAATAATAATTGCCTTAATTTTGGAATTAAATTTTAATTTCAAAATGATTTTTAAAAAATATTTGGAATAAAACTTATTAACAATACATTATGCAATTACAGTTGAACTCTGTCCGAATGAACGTGAGCTAGTGGATCGCCCTTTTAGAATTGATAACTCTTGGTTAATAGAAGGTGAACTGGA
>JAOTAX010000009.1:2713805-2723873 GCA_025629825.1 Erythroxylum guanchezii | reverse complement strand
AGAATGGTCTTGCGAACCCAATGGTTCAAGAATCAAGTCATTTGGAGGTCTAGAGACGAAGTTATGGTCAAAAGAAGTGACCATAACTTTCTATACAACTATCTTGAAGAAGTCGAAAGCAATTTCTCTCCTCTAAAGGCTCGAAATTAGAACAGAAGTCGGAAGAGGAACAGTAATCAGATGAAGTGGATATACAGAAATCAGACGAGTCAAATGAAAAATAACTTCGTCTTAGATGAACAGTAACTAAGACGAAGTGCAATGAACAGTAGTGAGACAATAACTTCGTCTTAGAGGAACAGTAACTAAGACGAAGTGCAATGAATAGTACTGAGACGATAACTTCGTCTTAGAGGAACAGTAACTAATACAAAGTGCAATGAACAGTAGTGAGACGATAACTTCATCTTAGAGGAACAGTAACTAAGACGAAGTGCAATGAATAGTAGTGAGACAATAACTTCGTCTTAGAGGAACAGTAACTAAGACGAAATGCAATGAACAGTAGTGAGACAATAACTTCGTCTTAGAGGAACAGTAACTAAGACAAAGTGCAATGAACAGTAGTGGGACGATAACTTCGTCTTAGAGGAACAGTAACTAAGACGAAGTGCAATGAACAGTAGTGAGACGATAACTTCGTCTTAGAGGAACAGTAACTAAGACGAAGTGAAGGAACAGTAGTCGGACGATTCAAAGGAACCATAATGAGACGAAGCAATATGAACAGTAATGAGATGAATTGTTTCGTCTCACTTTCACTTCTCCTCATCTTCTATCATCTTACTTTCTATTGACTCACTACTTTCGTCTCATTTTCTTTTGTCTCATTCCTTCCGTCTGCTTTTCCTATCGTCTCATTTCCTATTGTCTTACTTCTTCCGTCTCATTTTTTTTAACGTAACTTCTTTCCGTCTCATTTTTCCCTTCCGTCTCACTTCTATTGTTTACTTTCCTTCTGTCTCAATTTTTGTGTCGCACCTCTTTCCATCTTATTATTGTCTCACTTCTTTCCGTCTTACTTTTCTCTTCCTTCTCATTTTTTTCCTATCATCTCATTTTCTTCTATCTCATTTTCTATCGTTCACTTTTCTATACCATAACTGCACCACATTCTTAACTTCATGACAACTGTTGAAACTCGTGGAGACAGAATTGAATTTCGATTTCTCCATAAGAAATGTAGCCATACGTTTCTAGTTTAATCCAAATCAAGAACTCTCTCCTCTGGACAACTAGAGAAAACGTTATGGCTAACAGACTGAAGCATACTCAGTCAACATTTCCCCATCATCACTAATCTTATTTCCCATTCTTTCCTTAACACCAATCATACCCATTTCACTCTTTCTACTCCTTATTTTCAATATAAACACACTTAATATCAATTATACCCGGAAGTTGTCAATGAATGCATGTACCACTTTATGAGCCAGTATTCATTATTTATATGCATATATGCTAATAAGATGCATGAGCAAGACAAATGCATTTCCTTTGTCTCTCTTTGAGCACACATATACTAAGATCTCGGGTCGTAACCCTTAATATGGGGGCGGGATGTTACATATCGCCTCATTAATCTTTGCCAATCCGTGTCCTTTTGTGATACCCTTTGTCTTTTTCCTGTCAGTCGTGGATCCTAAAATATAGCAAAGGAATATTTTACAATAAGCATATAACATACTCTTAATTTGTTACATAAAAAAAATTATTAAACTTATATGTTTCACCAATGTGATGTGAAAGATCATACATGTAGTGCTTGCAGAGGTAGTAAATGGTAATGATTCCTGTGAATTGTTAGCCGACTCATGTTCCCTATGTGGCTGACGTGAAATGTAAGCACTAATACTGGGAAGAATAGTGTCCTTTACTGGTGGTTGATTATAAGAAGCTGGAGGCATCTCTTAAGACGTTAATGGAGAACTAATATTGCGTCGCATATTCAAAAGTTGTAGATACTTATCTTTATGATGAGTAATAGGCGCAGATGTGACATCTCTTGGTGTTGGAGTAGGCTCACGAGGTGCCGGTGTGTGATGATCTTCTGGCTGTGTAGGAGTAGATGGCTCATCAGCTACACTTTTAAGAAGCTGACGGTACCGCGACTACAGTTATGTCGGTACTAAGCTGCTTGGTGCAGCCTTATTATTCTTCTTGGGTAGACTAGGTCCCATGTGAATCACTTGTATTCAATTCGACATTAGATTTCAATGACATTAGAACAGGTCCTAAGGATATTGTCACAAATATTCTTTTCTATATGCATGAAATCAAGGTTAAGCCTCAATCTTAACTTATGCCAATATGGTATATCAAAAAGAATGCTTTTTTATTCCAATTCAACTCTCCTTCCAATCTTGTTCTCCTCTTATTACTGGGGTGCTTTCCATAGCATATATTCTGCACTTGATATAATTGTTTCACTACATCATCTCCATCTGGTAAGTTAGGTATAGGCCACTGATCACTCTTGCTATCAAACTTCTTGCTTTTTCTTTATGGATGATCGTAAGGAAGAAAACATCGATGGCCTAAGTAACCAATCTTACTTCTTAACTTACAAGAAGGAGTGTGCTTGTTACAAACAGGGCATGCCTTGTAGCCTTTAGTGCTCCACCTAGAAATATTACCATAGGCTGGAAAGTCGTTAATAGTCCACATCAAAGTTGCATGCATTCGAAAATTTTCTCCTTTTGAAGCATTAAAAGCATCAAAACCGTTCTCCTATAACTTATTTAACTCATCTACTAGTGGTCTCATATAGACGTCAATGTCTCTACCCGCCGCTTTTGGACCTGAAATAACTAGTGATAGCATAAAAAGTGACTCATCTAGACACATCCAAGGGGTTAAATTGTATGCTAAGAGAACAAGAGGCCACACGCTATATGAAAGTGACAAATTGCCATATAGATTGAATCCATCTATTGCTAAGCCTAGTCTAACATTACGTGGTTCGCTGGCAAACTCAGGATATAGCTCATCAAAGCTCTTCCAAGCTTCTCCATCAGAAGGATGAACTATGGTATTACTGTCACCTTTAGGCCTATCATTATTCCATGTCATTTGTTTAGCGATCTTACTTGACATGAATATTCGTTGTAATTTGGACGTTAATGAAAAGTACCGCAATATGTTATGAGGTATCTTCTTACCCCTACTATCATTAATTCTCCATCTTGATGTTCCACACTAGGGACAACTTTCTAAGTCCCCATACTCTTTCCAAAACAGAGAACAATCGTACTTACATGCATGTATCAACACATAACCCAAACCTAGGCTTCGTAGAAATTGATTTGCTTCAGAATAGGACTTCGGTAAAGATTTACAATTGGGTAATACATCCCTCAGTAGAGCAAGTAACATGTTAAATGACTTATTGCTCCACTTGTTGTATACTTTCAAGTGAAGCAACTTTATTAAAAACGACAAATTTGAAAAGTTTGTACATCCGGGGTATAACTCTTCGATTGCTTTACTCAACAATTCATGAAAGGCACCCATAATAGAATCTCCGACGCCTATAGGAGGACTACTTCCATCTTGATCAATTGGACAATTATTTAAGAAAGTATCCACATCATGAAGCAAATCTTGCATGCTGTCATCCTCCTCATCACCATCACCTTCATTAATATCATTGCTCGTCCCATCAATGTCTACATTTGCAGCATCAAGCCTTTCTTCCTTAAAGATAAATCTATATTTTGACAGTTCACCATGTAAAACCTAGTAGGTGTATGATTGGTCAATGACAGTACACAGCTGTTTATATGAGGATTCTCAGTGCACGAGAAAAAATTGCGGGACCCCAAACAAGTACAATGTGGGACAAAGCTATGCATTACTTCTTTTTCTCATGCTTATGTCTTATAAAAAGAGCTGAACCAAATGACCCTTTTCCAATTTGCTCCAATATTTCATACTGCTCCGTAGAGTGTATTCAACAATAATTTTCTTTATTTCCTAGACACATAAACAACATTCTATAAGTTGAATAACTAATAGTGAATTTAGGAATTACCTAGGAAATTCAATAACCAAATCTACAATGAAGACAGGAAAAGACTACACCGAGGCTACAACAAGAAGCTACATTATCGGAAAAGTTGATAAATGCAGCTCTTAAGTGAGAAAGATCATTTTAATGGAAGAGATGGAGCTGCACAAATATTGTCGATTTCTCGAATGAAAATTTAAACCTCTACCATAGAGTTTCCCCTGAATAGACAAGAGAAACTAAGAATTTTGCATGAATAATCATTAAAACCTCAGTTGCACGACAAAAACCCAATAAATTAGAACATGAAAACCTCTCAATAGTCTCTTTTAGTTGCCAATCAAAGCAGAGAAAAAGAACCGAACCATAGAATAAAAAATTAATTTACGAATTTCTCTATCTTGGTACCCACCAAGTTCAAAACATAGCCACAAGCAACATCAGCTAAACCATTCAACTGATTCAAAAACACATACTTACTAGCTTAGCTCACAGCATTTCAAATGAAACAACTGAAAATAGCAACTAATTGCATAAATCTATAGAAACATAGAATTAAATGAAGACAAAGATGATTAAGTTTAGAAAGATCCAGTCTTTGAGTAAGATTTTGAAGTAGAAAAAAAGAGAGAAACAAAATGAAAAAGCCAAAAGCCAAATTTGCCGGAAAGGAAGGTTACCGGAAAGGAAGCTACATTGTAGGGGACAGAGGAAACGACAACGTTTAAGTGGGAGAGGCTGAGGCTGAAGGAGGAGGTGAAAGAGGAAGTTGCAGGAGCTCACCAGACATCAAGGAGCGTTGCGAAGAAAAGGACAAATTTTGGTTAGACTTGGACCACACCAGGCTAGAAGTTTGATGGTGTGTTTGTGAATGTCTTATCCTTTTTGTTTTTTTTTGGTCAAACATGTCCTTGTCATTAAACAGATCAATAATGATGTTTTATTCAACAAAATGTTGCGGTTTCTATTTTGTGATGTTTTAATAAAAAAACGTCACAGAAAGTGTTACAAATTGGTGACATTTTTATAAAACATCATGAAAAATTCGAACTTTTCGTGACGTTTTTTTAAATGTCACAAAATGTCTTCACATTCAGTGACGTTTTATTAATAAAACGTCACGGATTCTGTTATTTTCTTGTAGTGATGGTTTATGCACACTCCTCGGTTACTGCAAAGTGGATGTCTCGTATGAAGAATGACAAGACAAGTATAACTTAATTCACACAATTAAAAAAAATAGTAAAACAAGATGATAAAAGAGTGAACCTAAGAGATACATCGTCTCAAATTTATAGTGGTACGGTTTTCTCCCGAAGCCTTTATTACTCTGTTGATATATGATTTGGCTCAACTTATTGTAATCAATTGTTTAAAAGTTTTGATTTAAAATTTAGCGTCTTTCACTTATCATTCATTTTTCTTATAGTTTACTGAAAATAAAAGTAAAGGAAAATTTAGCAATATTAGGCTTAAACAATTTTTAAGGAAAATTTAGCAATACTAAACCTAAAGAAAATTTTTATTTTTAAAAACTTCTTTTTTCATACATGTTTTATTTTCGCATTCATATAATTTTTAAAGTAATTTTAAAATTAATAAGTAGGAAAAATCAAGATAAATTATGCTTATTTAAAAATTTCTATACTTTTGCATATTCTTATCTTTGTTTGTTTGTCTTTTTTTTTTAGAAATTATAATTAGGATGGATTTTGTGAGCTTCTAATCGCCTTATGATCAATAAGATTCTATCCTTTTGCAATCCCTTATTATCTATTTTTTTCACTCCATAAAGAGTGTACCGATATTTCCAATTGAAATTTATAGATAAGGAAATCTCCTTCATATATATTATGCTACTTATTCAGTTAATAATCCCTTACTAGTTAATCAGGGGAGAGGTGAGGTTATAGAGTTGTTATGTCTTTTCCCAGATGTAGGAGGAGAAGCTACAACGGAGGAAGAGGTTATTAATATAACTAAGCTAGTGTTTGCATAACATGTAATAATTTGGTAACTTGTGACTGCCCCTAAGCTTATATATCGTGTCTAGCCTCCCCTTATAGCATATTATAGGATGAAAGAGATTTTGAACTTGCTTGTTTAAACCATACAATTTTGTGCCAGTTCACTCTAAGAGTTTGGTTTCTTAATAACTGCTTGCATTAAATATTTGCGAAAATTCCTGAGGTGTGTTTCCTTCATTGTATTGAATCCTCTTAATTAAACATAAGATTGAAGTTAGGGAGATGTACCATAAGTGCAAACCACTGCCTCTGATTAAGGTAGTTCCAATTTTTATCTAATATTTCTATCACTTAAACATCATCTGGAATGGAATTCATGAGGCATGTGAGCTCATTAATATTGTATAAAGGGCTAATGTTGCTCTAATTATCTTAACAAAACCATATAAAAAAGCCATTTTTAAGGCTACTGATCGCGCGTCGTAACGCTAGTTAAAATAAAATAACTAGACTACTACTATAACAGTGGCGAGTCTAGATCGATCCCACAGAGAGTATGTGTAAAGTTTATGAAATAAAATTAACCGGTGTTTAGACTTAATGGGGGGTTTTGGATTTTGGAATAAGAAAATAAAATGAAACTAACTAAATAAATGATAAAGGTGGGGAATTCGGTAGGGACCCGATTCTTTGGTTCAATCTCGACCTACACCCTAATTAAGTATATTTCACTAATTTGTCATTCTTTAACCTCTCCTAGCAACCATTAACCGTGGGTTAATAATTAACCCGAGTTTTCTCTTAAGTTTTGTTTAATCAAGGTACGATCGTTAATTAAACCTAACTATTGAATAACCTAGGATACGATCTCTATATTTAATTAGGCAGTAGCATTACGAATTAAGAAAACCGATTAATCAAGGCAACAACCACATACGATGCGTCATTTAACCTAGGTCATGTTATCCCTAATGATTATGAGTCATTAGTTGCTACGCATGAATTTCAACATAACAATTACGGATTATATCAAAATTCTAGCAATGGTTTTGCAATTAACGATTTAATGAACGCATTAAAATCATCAACTTAAAATACCCAACGGGTTCATACACAAATAACCGAATAAT
The DNA here is from genome assembly GCA_025629825.1 of Erythroxylum guanchezii. Taxonomy (NCBI): domain Eukaryota; kingdom Viridiplantae; phylum Streptophyta; class Magnoliopsida; order Malpighiales; family Erythroxylaceae; genus Erythroxylum; species Erythroxylum guanchezii. Next base: position 2,716,767 of record JAOTAX010000009.1, on the reverse strand, counting down.
AACAAAAATCCGATTATCCATGCACAATACTCAAATCAATTAATATAGGATAACACAATCAATTCCTAATGAGAGAAAGAAACAAAAAAATAATAAAAAATACTTAACCCGAGTCGTTGATATCGATGTCACCTCCAAATCGGCATTGGGATGCCTAGCCCTTCATGGGTCTTTCCCGAAAAAATACTTTAGCCCCCATTCTGATCCCTAGCCAAAAACCCTTAATTTCTCTTCACTACCTAAGCTTCTCACTGTTCAATGTCGCCTCCACTATAGCTGATTTGACCATTTAATGTTGGAGTTTTTCATTGTTCATTAGACTCCTATCTGCGCGCTCCTCGTCTACATTTAGCGCAGAAAACTGCGTTAAACACAAACCCTCACTGTGCTGCGTTGTGCTCCCCTCTCCTGTAGCATTCCTGTAGCTTTTTTTATATGACAAATAAACTTGCTCTCCACTTTAAATCCTTCTGCGCAGGCCTCTTATTATCTCCTTGTGCGTTCAGTGAAAATGCGCAGCGTTTAACCCAGTGCTGTTGCGTTTCACGTAGTATGCAGCGTACGCGGTGTAAAACTGCGTTGCTGCGTGAAACGTGGCGTAGCGCTGTGCAATGTTCCCATTTTCATGGTCTGCGTTTCACGCAGAAACGCAGACGTCCACCTGCATTTCAAGTAGTCCTCCTGCACTACATTTTCTTTATCTGGCACTGTCGTTTTTGGGCTGATTTTTTTTTCTGCTGCTTGCTTTTAAATTTTTCTTCTTCTTGCTTCATGAAAATAGCTAAAATTGATCTTTAGAAAATAACCCAAATGCAATACTTTTGACTCACTTTAATTTATTTGCTTCTAAATTGTACCTAAAATCACATATGAATTAAAGTGAATATCTTAAGCATTTTTATATCATTAATCGCTAAGCGTAAATAATTAAATATATAAACAATTAAACACATATAACCTATACTTGAATTTCAATCTAACTTACTCCATCAACTTAAGAATATGTAACATTGTCCAAAAATGTTTGTTTTTTGGTTGAATATTTTAAAAGTTTTCCTTTCTCAATTAATGTTTATGTATCCATCTTACCTAAATTTCTTATTTATTAGTAAGGATTCTCCAAATCCTGTTGATCATTTGAACTTTGTTAGTAATTCTTACAAAAATGATTCCCGTTCCCACTCTGTCTTAGGCAAGCACAGATCACTCTATCCATTTTAGGCGTTGATCTTTTACATATGTCTCCTGACCATAGGAAACTCCTTATAATTTGTTTTAATAGCTTGAGTAATCTCTTTAGAAACATCAAGTGAGAAAACCAATACACATGAAGGTTGTTACGTTTCAAGATAATAAGTTGTATTCCATCCATGAATGAAAGACTTATATTGCACCAATTATTCCTTCTCCTTTGAATTCTTCTAGTCAATGGTTGAAAATCACTATAATTTGTTCTTTTGTAAGAGATAAGTACACCTAGATATATGATTTATGGTTTCTTGTTCTTAAGTCCTATTGTAAAATTAGAAAGTGAATTAGAGAGATGATTACCACCTATTGATATAAATATCTAACTCTTATATTGTTTATAGAGAGACCAATTAACTCTTTAAAGGCGCAAATAGTAGACCTTAATGCACTAACTAAGCTTACATTAGCCCCAAAAATGAGTAACAATTCATATCCAAATGATAAAACTTAAATCCTCAATTTTTTTGAATTTAAAATGAAAATTAAAGAACTTTTCCTAGCTAATTACAAGTTCAAAAAGTATGGTAAGAACTTTCATGCTTAGTGTGAAAAAATATAGGGAGATTAGATTGCCTTGCCTCGAACCTTTTTCAGCCTTGAAAAGTTTAGTTGGCTCACCATTTCATTAAGATGCTATAGGAGATTGATGTAATACATTGCTTAATCCAATGTATAAAACTTTCTAGAAAACCAAAGGCCTTCAATATATTTAGAATGAAGTTCCAATTAATAGTGTCAGATACCTTGTGAAAGTCAATCTTAATCGTATAACTCTTATTAAAGTGTCTATTGTTTCACATATTAAATAATTCTTGAATTTACTAGCCTTTAAGAAAAGCATCTTGTAAATGAGTGATGTAATGTTTCAAAACTGCCTTGAGTCTAAAAGCTAGGAGTTTGGAAATGATCATATAGATTGCATTGCAATAAGAAATAGGTCTTTGTTATGGTTTGAGGTCCAATAATCTTCCTCTAAATCAGTGACATTGAAGGCCTAAGTGAAAGTTCCACCTATTGGCTAAAATTTTTCTCATTAATAAGGGATTTAGGAACATATAAAGAAGAATAATTTTAATCAAGAGTGCCAAGTGTGTTTGTGAAGTATGTAAGAGTCTTTTGTAATACTTCAACTTAAGATTGAGTATGATTTCCATTTTCCTTTTTGAGTGGGGTAATTCTGTCGTAATTTTTCCTTAAGTGAACATATTTATGAAAGAAGCTATTGTTTCGAATATTTGAGCCATCATATTGTTGATATTTCATTTAAAATGGAAAAATTTTGATATGTGCTTAATTGATTGTATAATTATTCCATAACATTTAGCGATTAATGACATGAACTTGCTTAAGATACTCACTTTGACTCATATATGGTTTTATGCACAATTTAGAAGAAAAGGAGTTAAAGTGAGTCGAAAGCTCTATATTTGAGTCATTTTTTGAAGTTTACACTCACTTGTCTTCACGGAGCAAGAATGAAGAAGATTAGAGCAAATAAAGATAAGAAGAAGACAAGAAAATGAAACCACAAAGTGAAGAACCAAGATATGAAGTGTCTCACGATTGTTGGAATTACTGCATAGTTGTGACTGCATAGGATTGCATGGTGTCTCATGTGAGTGAGTGTAACATCTCATCACCGATGGGAAGGGTAGAATAGTAATTTGGAATGGTTTATGAGTGCTTAGAATTGTCTTGATATAGTCATGCA
>JAOTAX010000009.1:2674963-2693506 GCA_025629825.1 Erythroxylum guanchezii | reverse complement strand
TCTTCGCGGATGTCGGAATCTTGCCATTCAGTTCGTTTGGAATTCGATTCGAATTACTTTGCTTCGTTCTTTCGAATCCGTTTTCATTCGTTTCACGTTTCCGTTTTCGTTCGCTTCGCTTCTATGTTTCCACTTTCGTCTCATTTTCGCTTATGCTTTTACTTCCGCTTTCGCTTCGGCCCACTTCTGGGTTCGACTTTCGCTTTTTGTCTTTTCCGTTTTTTGGTTGGGGTCCGGTTCCAAGATCGGATTCTAACAATTTCACGTTGGTTTGCAGCATATTCAGCAGTGCTGGTTTGATTTCAAATGTATTAGTCTACACTGGTAGTTTTATAATCCCTTATTGACTCGAATTGAACCTTAGCCTTATAAAGTTCATAAGCGTCCTTTCAAGTTCTCCTTAATTTCTTTCCTCCACCCTTATTCTTTCTATTACTTATTGGTGTTCCTATTTTTGAATCTCTTTTCTTTCTTTGTGATGTCAAAGATTGATGTATCTTCTAATTTGCTTGAGCTCTGAGTGATTCCTGTGTTCATGCACCTATAATCACACAAGAGAAAATTACCAAATTCCTTAAATCAAAGGAATTCAAATAAAAAAAGATGCCAAATTCAATCCTTAGCAATAACACCAAAAAAGTTTTTGCTACTTTTCATGTATACAATATCGCAAGTATATGGATCGTATATTGTAGAACATAAGATATGATTGGATTAGTCACCTAACAATTTGAATGTACTTTATCTAAGGTAATAAAATATTAAATTAACTAAAAATTAAAATAAATTAACTAAAATTAAAATAAACTAATAAAACTTAATAACTGAACCAATAAAGAGAACAATAAAAGTGAAGTTAATCAATAATGAAAACTTAGGGGTTAATCTATTTTTTTTTTCTTTTTCCTTGCTAATTCAATTATGATTGATCGTAGACATCCTAAGGTTTTGATTACCATCTCTCAAGATTTAACTAAGTAATCCTGATTGAAATAGATTATATTTGAGTTAAAATTTCTCAATTCTCAAAACTCTCAAAATCTCTCAATTCTCAAAACTCTCCTAAGGATAATTAACTCATAATTAAGATCTCTTTTAATCTTTTGTTAATCAGATATTTTTAAGTTTATTAAGGTGTCAACTCTTGTAACCTAACACAGATAACGTTGATTCAATCTCTTGATTTCTTATCAAGTATAAGCATGAAAAATACCACAAAGAAATACTATGTTAAATTCAAAAAATAAAAGTTAAATAAAACAATTCAAGAATAAACCCTAATATAGATTTAGAATTCCATAATATGTTCAAAACACAAATAATCATAATTGATATCTAAGAAAATAAAATAAAATAAGAAAGTAATAAATAAATTGAAAGCCTTGATCTGGAAATTCTGGAAAGTTGGAGTTGACTTGATGTTTCCACTATTCAATCTTCTTCTTCCTCTTGATATGAAAACTATTTTTTTTTTTTGTTTTTGCTCTTCCTTTTTAAGTGTCTTTGATGACTTTCATTGCCTCTCTCTAAATTCAAACACTTCTAATCTACCTCCCTTGATGTAGCCTTCTTATTATCCTTATATATCAATAAACTAGGGTTTTTGCGATTTATATGGGCACTAACAAGGTTCTCTATATGTCTGTGTAGCTCTAAAACACCTCAATTTGTGACTTTACACATTTATAAAAACTTACTTGGGTAATATATATAGATTTGTATGTCAACATACAAAGGCGTGTAACTCCACACAGGCAAGAATTGTGTCTTTGAAGCTCCACATGTTTACAGTGACTTACATGGTCTTTGAAGCTCCACACGTTTACAGTGACTTGCATGGTCACTATACACGGTCGTCTATCTCCATAATTTCTCTAATTCTTCCATTCCATGATACAATTTCACTCAAATACATCTCCTTTTGATCTATGAAGGAATTATCACCTAATTTTTTTTCGAAACAAATTAAGTACAAAAAATACTATACAACTCTTAAATAACAAGAAAAATATGTTAAATATGAGTATATAAATATAGACAAATAATTGTCTATCAATACCCCTATCTTGATTCAAAACTTATACAATTTGAAGAGAAGGATTTTCCCCTTTAGATTCAATAATCACCTAACTTATACGGAGGAGTTTGAATCAACAGTTAGAAAAGGAATCAATGTATGTTTCTAAAGCAAAAACATTTTGACTTGCATAAGGAAGCTCTAGTTTATCAAAATGAACTGAAAATGTTGAACAAAGTTAATGGATCTAATACTTATATTGCAACTCTTGAGGTAAAGAGGTCCTTAGATAAATTTCAGGGGGAACTCTCTAAGGCACCATATGATGATCACCTTAGGGAAGCAAAAGGGCAGCAGAAGTGAAAGAATTGGAAAACTATACTAGAATGATATAAATCAACACTTCCTTAATGAGGCAAAGATTTAGGACACTTTAACTACAAGATGGGGATAGAAACACCAAGTTTTTTTTATAGAAATTTTTCATCCAAACCTATTTGAAAGGAGGAACACAAAATAAAATCACGTCATTGAGGGATGATAATAGTAAAATTCTTAGTTAGAAAGAGCAATCGTAAAGGGAGGCTTATGATTTCTTCACTAAAACAATCGGTACAAGATATGAAGCCAATCTAGTGTTAATTAGCCGGGGAACATTGTCAATAGCCAAATTTTTTTCTTATTTAAATTTGACCTTGATTAAAACATTTGAAGAAAATGATGTTGAAAATCTGCTCTTCTTATTACATCCTCACAAGCTCCTGAATTTGATGGTTATAATTCTTTTTTTTCCCCAAATATGGACTCGAAGTAAAATTATAGTGATTTAAGTAGTGTTAGAAATATTTCGAAATAGGAGCATATTGAAGGAGTTAAATAAGACATACATATGTCTTACTTTAAAGGTACATTCCCCTAACTCTACTAAAGACTATCATCTCATATCATGTTGCAATATCATTTATAAAATTAATGCAAAGTTACTAACCAATATATTGAAGTTTGTAATAGAACAAGTGGCTGATTACCCACAAGGTGCTTTCACAAGGGGAAGTTTAATAAGGGACAATGTATTTCTTGTAGAAGAGTTATTAAAGGGTATAATAGGAAGTATTCAAGCACAAAATTGTTTGATGAAAGTTAGCTTTTAGAAGGCATTTGATTCATTGGATTGGGGCTTCTTATTAAATAATTCGCAGGCATTTAGAATTCCTAATCTTTTCATCAATGATATTGTTCAATCTGTCACTACTATTTCATTTGGAATTTTGGTAATAGGGAATCTACAAGATTGTTTAAGGGTGTAAAGGGATCTAGGTAGGGGGATCCCCTATCCCCTCTACCTTTTCACCCTAGTTATGGATGTATTAATAAGGAAGATCAGGAATACGACAAGGAAAAGGAAGTTTAGATTTCACATCAAGTGTAAAGCCCAAAAGATAGTATCTCCTTTATAGATGATCTTATACTGTTCTCTAAAACTTATTCCAATTTAGTCATAATAATAATAAAAGTCCTACAAAAATTTAGGTATTCCAATTTAGGTATTCCAATTTCTACTAAAATTCCTTCAATCTTATACTGTTCTCTAAAACCTTTTGTAACATATTTAGGTATTCCAATTTCTACTAAAATTCCTTCAATCTTATACTTCAATTGGAAAGGACCTAAAATAGACATGCAAGCTGGAAGTGTAGGTCTTTGCCATTGGTAAGTACAATATAATTAGTTAATTCAGTCTTAAGTAGTTTGTATGTCTATTAGACCTTACATCTTTGGTTCCTTAAGATCTTAATCAAGGCCATTTATAGAATTTTGAGCATGTTTATTTGGTTTGGACATAAACAACAAATCCCTAGTGAAAGCTAAGTGGATGGATGTTTGTAAAACCAAGAAGGAAGGAGGACTTGGCATTCTTCCAATTTGAATCTCAAACTAGGTTCAAATAATTAAGAGAGTTTGGAGGCCCCTAACCGATAATAATTCACTATGGAAGAAGTGGGTCTATTCATCCTACATCAAAACAAGGAAGCATATGGACTTAGACATTCTAACATGATTCATCTTACCTTTTAAATACATCTTAAAGCTTAAGCACAAATACAAACCACAATTCCTTAGCAGAATTGGTAATGATTGCTCTACCTCTTTTAATATGGTAATTGATCCCATTTAAGGCCTTTATCTAAAATCCAATAATTGAATGGTCTAAGGAACGAAATAAAGGAATGGATAACTGTTTTTGAGGCCTTAACAACTCACAATGATCTAGCCTCATGCTCAAGAAATATGCAAGGGAGTTACTTATTTGCTTGCAACCATTCCTGTAAAACCAAATTATATGTATAGCTCACCAGTTAAGGAATTTTACCAATTAATCAAGTAAAGATTTGCTAATATAACACTATCCAAAAATTCCATGGTACAATTTGGTTTGGATTAAGCAGGCATGTCCCTATGCATCTTTCAATCTTTGACTACTCATCAAGGGCACATTAAGTACCTTTAACATATTAAAGAAATTCTTGAACCCAGTGGATATATGTCTTATGCAAATCATATACTGAATTAGTGGAACATCTGTAATTAGAAAGTCAATTTACAAGGAAAATTTAGTGTTGGATATTGGAATTTTGTGGCATAGATGTGTGTCACTTGAAATAGCCGGAGTTGTTATAATGGTTCTATAAAAATGGAGCTAGGAAGAACTCATAGTAGACTATATTCAAGATGGCTTTAAGCAATATTATCATTGGTATTTGGCTGGAAAGAAATCAAATAAGTTTTAGGATTGCTTCATCGCATGGGAGGAAGCTGACATTTTGTTTATCATATATTGTTGCAATTTATAAGAATAAATATTTTATTTTTATTTATGTTTATAATTCATTTTACAATTATCAACCACTTATATGGTTATTTTATTGGACATAAAATGCAGATTTAATGAAACTTATCCAAAATCAGAAGCAGTTAGAACCTAGAAGACATGAAGCGTTTTAAAACAGGTCATTCACGTCGTAAATGCAACCTAGCCGACTAACATAAATCATAAAACACCCATATCCAGGCAATCGCTATCTTTCCAACAACAGCAAAAAGAAAGCAAAAGCTTTAAAGCCTTTTTATTTTGTACACTCCCACCTGTCCTTCACGGGCAATAGCCAAAAGTTTGGCCGCCACCTTTATTAACACAAAAGCCAAGCACTCCACTTGTCACTTCTTCTCAAGAAAGAAAGTAAAATCGACACATTTGATTTTACATCTAGCATGGTGTGTATTAATTTTTCCCTGTCTAGTAAGAATGACCTGCTTGTTTCTTAAGTTTTGCATTTACATATAAAATAGTTGAATAGGGTTGCCGGATTGTGACGCCAATAAATATTTTTTATATGAAGAAATATAATGTATTCTTTCAAATTCAAAATAAAAGTCATTTTAGAGGAATTTTAATTATTTAAAATAAGTGTCGTTCGTGACTTTTTATGCATGTTTATGATTTTACTTTTAAAATTACTCTTTAATTTCTCTCACATCTTAATTACACGAATTATACAGATTATATTTTCAAGACACTTCAATATACAATTAATAAGGGTATATCAAACATTTTATTAACTTTCTTAATAAGTGTGTATCTTTCTAAAACGACTTTTATTTTGAATAGGAGGGAGTATATCATAATTCACATTTACAAGATCTTGAATGAAACACTTTTTATCTTCTTATTATTAAGTCGAAGCCAACTAATGACAAATTGTAGTATATCTATTGAGAAGTGGACCCAATAACTAGACGGCAACCAATTACCATGCCGGCCTTTTACTTACATATATATACACGCCTCGTTTACACCGAAACAAAAATGGCACTTACATGTGAAAAACCATCGGAGTTGAGATATAACACAACTATCTTCGTGAACCTCTCAGTTTTTGGTAATTAGCAAGGGATTCATAATGAAGAATGCCTCCAAAAGCAAGCTTTTTCTATGCTTTCGACCTGCTGCACAAATGGACCAACTGGTGCTCGACAACAAAGAGGGCCATCATCACAGAAGCTGTGTTTCTGTGAAGAAGCAAGAGATCACCAACACGAAGCGTTGTGGGTCCAATTCATCGCAATCTGATCATTGTATCCCCTCAACAGAATCACAAAATTCGCAAACTCTTGTTTCAACTAAGAAATCCGTCTCTCAGGTGATTAGGGCAGTTTGGTTGGACGCCAAATTGGTTAGTTTCTTGCTTATTGGCAGCTCAAAGGAGATGGGTAGTATATAGTTAACTTTATGAATCACTATTGATTGATCTTCCATGTATGTTCATCTTCGTTGGTTTCAGTTCAATCAAATTCGATACGGCAAAGGTGTACCTCAAGACTACTTAAAAGGATCAAAAAACAGTTCTTCAACAAAGAGCAAAGAGTCTTCGGATACATTTAAAGATTATTCGTCGACCAAAGTGTTAAACACTTACGGTAGAAAATGGAATTCGGGTTTTCGTTATTCATTGTCATCCATATCACCACCTTGGTCAAGTTCGGTATCAGAACCAAGTCATCAAGAACTAGAAGCAGAATCAAGGAACCAGAAAAAAATACAAAGTCAAAAGGATAAAAAACGCCCACCAATCACTCAGAAGAGCGTGGACAACTCTGGCATGTACTTACTCCTTGTCAGCCTTACGGTGACCATATTTTGTGGTAAACTTTGTGCAATACTCTTTACATCAATTTGGCTATATTCCCTGCCTCATCAAAACATAGTGGACATAATCTGCCGGCCGGAGTATGTTTCGAACCTGCCGGAAGGAAGAGAGCAATGTGAAGAGAATAAGAAGAGGGTAATAATGGATGGGCTGCTAGAGAGAAACCGAAAGAGTCAGATGAGGAAGAGGAGAACAGCAATGACTATTTGACGTGAAGACTCTCATTTTGGTGTTGGACTCTACATGGTCCATTTCTCTTCTTATCTGAAATTAGTTGTTTCTTCTGAGCACAGAGAGCAACGCACCTGTTGATTGTGCGATTGGCCTTTACTTATGGTACTAACTGTCCTTTTTCCTTTTCATGGTTTCAAAGGCGAACTGTAAAATATAACCAAATTATACAACTTATTTTCAACAAGTTTCATGTAATTAAGAACTACAATCTTTTCACTTTTTTCATGGTCAAATTTGATTGACATAAAATTCTAAGTACATTAAGACCATTGGCGATTGTATTACATATGTTATTTGTTCCTTAGTCAATTTGGAGATTGGATAAAGCTGTGGAGGAGAACTTTGAGAAGGAAGAATTGATAATTCCAGAGGTAGGATGTTGTCAATTTGGAGATGGGAAAAAGATGTGGAGAATTTGGGGAAGGAAGAATTGACACTACAACAAGGTAGCCTTTTGGCTATGTTTTTTTTTGTTGACGATCTAAAAATCGTAGCTAAAACACTACAAGAAAATCATAAATTACTGACGGAAAATTACCGACGGAACAAATACAGTAGCTAATTATAGATGGAAAATTAATTTCTATTGGTAACATTGTCTTGAAAAATTTCATTATGCACTTGACACAATTTCCGCCAGTAAAGGTGGAGGGAAAATATTCCTGCAAAATTTTCGATAGAATTTATCGACGAAAAAGTCATACTTGTCGGTAAATTAGGCGGGAATGCTTGCTGCAATAAACTAGTGCTGGGGATTTATCAACGGATTTATGTTCCGTCAATGAATTTCCGATAGTATAACCGCTCTGTTGATAAATTTACGCAGAAATGCTTGGTTCAATAATCAAGCGTCAGGGTTTACTGACGATAATGTATTCTGTCGGTGAATTTCTGACAGTCTGGTCACTCTATCGTTAGCTTTAGCTTAATAGTTTTAAATAAATAGAAAACGACGTCGTTTTGTTTAATACCAAATGACGTCATTCTCGTTCGGGGTTAAACCCATCTCGAGCCTTCCCCCTTATTTTCTCCTCTGTGTTTTCGCCATTTTCTCCTCCCCGGTGTTGTGTTGTGGGTCATCGTCGACACTCGTCCTTTTGTCCTTGTTGTCGCTCATCGCCATCCTTTTTAGCTTTCTTGTTGCAAGGGTGGGATCAAGTAAGTCAGAGTTATTTTGTATCTTGTCCTTTATTTTGATTTCTGCTTACAATTTTATCACTAACCATTTTATGGCTACTGGGTCTATGATGCCATGTTCACGAGAAAATTTTGGACTTGAAATCAAGTACGCACGTTTTTAAGTTTTATGTGGGTTTGTTTCTCATGGTATTTGAAGGTTTGATCTTTGTGGGGATTTTTTTCCTGTTTAATTTCTGTGTAAATATGAGCATGCAATTTTGTAGTGCTTATGGGCTTAATGAATTTATATACTTGTGTGTTTTTCTCTCTCTTTTACTGTATAATAACACTTTTCAATGAATTGGTTGTGAGGTGAAGGGAGATGGAACTTCCTTTAGTGTTGCATACCTATGTATGGTCTATTTGTGCTGTCAGAAAGAAACCAGTAGGAAGGAAAGGAAAGACTGATTGTTTCTTTTCCTTTCATCTTCTTTAAGAACTTTCTTAGATACAATAGGGTTAGATTCATCAAACATATTATGTAAAGACTCTTCCTATTAAATACCCTTTATACTTTGCTAGTTAAGGAATAGTAAAAAAAATACCTCTGTCCACATTTAAATCAACAATTTTAAGTTATCTTTAGTATTCAAAATGTAGCATTTACATCTAAAAACTTTAAAGTAACTAATTTTTGGCTTCTTCCCATTCCAAATCTCATAAAGGGTTTATCCAAAGTTGGTCTTATGTAGAATCTATTTAAACTGTAACATATTGTAGCCATAATTTTTGCCCAAAAATATGTAGGGAGATTATGCTTATTTGTCATAGTCTTAACTATTTCTTACAAAGTCCTATTTTTCCTCTCAACAAGCCCATTTTATTGAGGGGATCTTTTATTAGAAACATTACGAAAGATATCATTATCCTCATAAAAAGGTTTCAAATCTTTCATTCTCGAACTTCCTACTATGGTCACTCCTAATAGATGTAATAGAGATATTTTTTTCATTTTGAACCCTCTTTACAAATTTAAAAAATTCCCCAAAGCATTCATCTTTTTTAGCTAAGAATAAAGCACCAGTAACTCGACTAAAGTTATCAACTATGATATAAGCATAAAATTTACCACTTGGACTAGCAACTCTAGTTGGTCTAAGTGTATATATATATATACATATATATATATATATGAAGTAGTTGTGAAAGTATAGTGGAAGTTATCAACTTTTTACTCTTGAAGGAGCTTTTGGTTTGTTTTCCTATTTAGAAAGCTCCATAAATCTTGTCCTTATTAAATTTTACCCTTGGAAGTTTATTGAAAAGTTATTTAGAGTTGAGGTTAGAGATAAGGTCCATGCTTGTATGTCCAAGCCTTTTATGCAAAATCCATACATTTTAACATCTTTATAGTTGCTAAATTGCCATTTTACATATACTTAATATTAGGTGTTGCATCACTCATTTATGCTAATATGAGAATATATAGCATGATTATGAGTTAATTTGTTAAATTTTTAGGTTTTAAAATCATGATGAGATGATCTAAGTCCATAAACTACTATAAGAAAACACTTAACTAAAGTTACAATATGAAGATTATTTATTTCAAAGCTTTTAATTCTAACAATTGGAACTTCGTTCTAGCTTTTAGGGCTTCCTATCTAGCTTACTTTAGGATTTCCTATGCAGCTTGCTTTAGGATTTCTTTTCTAATTTTTTAAAATAAAATGTGAAAAATTGAAGATGTACAACATATCATTTAAGGATGATCTTTTGTTTCATATATAGCTAACCATCTTTTCTCCTCGCCGTCGCTCACCCACCGCATTTCATCGTCGTCGTCTTCCTTTAATCGTCAGTTGAGGTAACACTTTATTCTTTGATTGTTTTTTACGACGACGTTGAGTTTTGTTCGTTACTGTGTTTTGTGTATTGCTTTGATTGTCATTGTCTTCTTTTCTTTGTTTTGGTTATCTTCTTTGGCCGTCAGCTCACTCTAGCTCCATCATCTTCTTCCTTCACGTGTTTCAATGACTTCTTCTGCTTGTCGATTAACGTACGTGAGTTTTATTATCTACTAGGTTTTTGTGTACTTGGTCTAATTTAGGTATTTTTTGTGGTTTGAACCTCCCAATTGAAATTGTTGCATTTTTAATATAAATGGCCTTCACCAATCGAAACTTGTTTGTGGTATGAACTTTAGTTTGTGGCTTTAAATTTTAAGTATTGTTAATCTAAATTTTATGTATTGTCAATCTAAATTAGTAGCTTTAAATTTTGATTGTTCATCTAAATTATTAACTTTAAATTTTAAGTATTGTTAATCTCTATCATTAATACATTTTCTTATTGGTTGTGTTTGGTTGTTACATTCTTAAAGTTGGGTTTATCAATGAATTAATATAGGATGAGTTTGAATTATAGTTCCAAATATTTGAATTTTGCCAATGGATTATTTCATTGATGCTCTCTAAATTGTTTAGGTTCTCTTTACTTTTTATGTGCTAATCTTTGCACGCATCTTTTTTAATATAATAATAATTTTCTTCTAAACATATTAGATAAAATTTAAATGTTACAATAAGTTATTAATCAAATTATTCATATTTTTATTTTTGCTTATTATATTTGTTGCTAGTACATGATTAATTTAGGTAAAATATCAAACTTCTAACATTAATTTTAAATTAAAATAACAATATCTAAACCATTCAATTAAAAATTCAAACTTTATAAAATTAAGTAATTCATCTTATATTATTAATAAAATATTTCATATAATTTAAATTTATTAATTTTAATTAATAACTTAAATAATAGTTAAATTATCTGCTTTATTAAAACATTGAGTACTATACAAAATTTAAGAATAAATGCATTTAACTTCTATGAAACGTTACTAATAGATTAACTCACACTAGTAATTGTGGGGTTTCTGTACCAAAGCAAGCAACTGTTGCTTTTCCCTTTCACGTCCTTAAAGTGCGTCTTTGAAACCTCTTCTAACATATCTGATTAGAAATAGAAAAAAGATCTTCAGTTAATAAATAATTTTGCGATATTCGAGAATACAGACAAGATAGTTGCCAAAAATATTAAAGAGGAACTCAAATTCCATACATTTATTAATTAACTTTTGATCTTAACCTATAAACTATGATGCAGCTCCTATGAGGCTTATTGGTGAAAAATTCCATGAGCCTAGGAGTCATAACAAGAACTTGTTTTCTTGATTCATGCCACGTACCATAGTTTTGAAATTAATTGTAGGTGATTAATTGAATTGGTTAATACTTAGGGGATGTTATGTAAAGTTTAGATGTTCTGTAGACTTTGGGGAACATGAAGGATACTAACTATGGAATTACTGTTTGAAATTAACAGTTTTGTAGAAATGAGTAATGTTGATAGATCTTGGATATATAGACGATTAACAGCTGATGGTTTCATTAATCCTGAGTTTGTTGTGGGAGTTGAAGCTTTTATTCATTATACTTGTTCTTAACCTACATATATGGATGACTCAAAGATCAGATCTATGTAAAAAGTGCAAACACATTTGTTTCCTTCCTATTGATGAAGTGAATGGGCATTTGCTAAGAAAAAGGGTTTGTCCCAAATTATTTTAAGTGGACATGACATAGGGAACCATTGATTTGTAGCACCTCAAGAGGTAATGAAGTACAGTCATCAGTGAACTTAAATGAGTTTGAAGGGGGGATCGAATTTAGAGCAAATAATGTGGATGCGGATGAAAATCCTTACATGTAAATGGTTTATGATGTAGCCGATTATACCTTTCAGGAAAACATAGAAAATCTTGAAGAAGAACTAAACCCACATGCAAAATAGTTTTTTGACTTACTACACTCAACTGACCAAGAATTATGGCCAAATTGTGAGACATTGACTCAAATGTCTTCGATTGCTCGAATATTGAACATAAAGTCTGAAGGGCATATTTCTGATCACAGTTTTGATAAAATTCTTGGATGGTATAATGAATCATTACCTTCTGATCATACAATGGTTGATAATTTTTACAATATAAAGAAACTTATTAGGGGTCTTGGTTTGCCTGTTGAAAAGATTGGTTGATGCAAATTAGGATGTATGTTGTATTGGGGAGATGATGTGGAATTACAAGAGTGCAAATTTTGTGGTTAATCTAGGTTCAAGCCTCGAAACTGTTATATGAAACAGAAATTAGTACCCTGGAAGCGGATGTATTATTTCCCACTAACTCCCAAACTTCAAGGACTATATTCTTCTGATGTTACTGCATCTCACATGAGATGGCATAATTAACACGAACAGGAAGCTGGAATAATGAGTCATCCATCAGATGCACTGGCATGGTGATCGACTCTTCGTCTTGATCTAAAGATCAATTCCTTGGAAACCGAATAAAAAATAATTAATTCCAAGGATTGCAATATAGTGTGCAACCTCGGGTCGTCTCACTTAATTGGAACCGAACGAAAAAGGTTTAAGCTAGCCTAATTATCAAAAATGCAATTTAAGTTGATAAAAGGGGGTTTTGGATCGTTGATCAAAGTTGAGGAACTTAAATTAAAATTAAAGAAGACTGTGTAAAAAGTATATTTTTGGAATTTTGGGAAAATGAAATTAAAAGTTCAAACAATGCTCAAATGAGATAAAGTCCTCTTGAAAACAAGCTTAGGCTATCACGGTTCGAAACAAATTTTCGGGGAGTGTAATCCACTAAGTTTTTGAATAATCAACCTTAAAGGACTCTTTAAGTCCAATGTTTTAATTAATGAACTCCATTCCTTAAAAGCAAGGTGATTAGTTTAAGCCACGACGTGTCTTCTTCTAGATGCGCCGCGACGTGCGTGGAGGAGCTCACGTCTTGTTGACTTTCTGATCCTTTTGACTCCCTTTTCTCCTACAATATAAAATAAAAGTTTGTAGTATCAATTGTCCTTAAAAAAATTATAATGCAATTAATGTCAATTTGTAACAATTTTACTAACAAACTGCATATAATATGAGCTCACTGTAAGGAACTAATTTAAGCACAAAATCGCAAATTAAGAGTCAAAACGTATATTAACAGCCATGAAAGTGCAGCCAATTTATAAGATAAACTTGGGCTCAATCACATGGAAACATTTCAATGACACCCATTATAAGTTTGTAGCTGAAAGTTGAAATGTTAGATTGGGATTGTCGACGGATAGATTCCAACCTTTTCGTTAATCTGGCTAGCAATATTCATTATGGCCAATCATAATTACTCTTTATAATTAACCTCCATGGATGTGTATGAAAGAGGCATATATGTTCTTTACAGTGATTATACCAGGTCCTATAAATGCAAAGCATAAAATTGATGTATTCTTATAACTATTGATATCTATATTGTAGCATCTTTAAGAATATGGTGTTGAGAAATATGACGTGTCTCTTAAACAAAATTTTGTGTTGAAAGCAATTTTGATGTGGTCCATTAGTAATTTTCTGGCATGTGCCATGTTGTCTGGATATAGCACAACAGGGAAATTGGCTTGTCCTTATTGTGACAATGATTCTAATGCGTTTTATTTTCCAAACGGGGGCAAAACATAACTGAAATACATAATAATGTTTTTAGATTATACGAGGAATTGTTATGTGAGCTAATGCAGGATGATATCAATAAAGAAGTTAGAAGACACTTTCCTCGATGGTTTGAGAAATATGTAAGTTTTCACTTACAAATATTGAAATGATTGAATTATAAGATTTAAGTGCTCAAATGACATTATATTATTTCATATGATAATTTCTTTTGTGTAGGCCTTAGAAAATCTAATAGAGAATAAGTTCATACATGATCTTGCGAAGGGACCTTTGCAAACTATTAAATTGTATTCGGTGTATTTCGTTAATGGATACAAATATCATACAAAATATCATGGTCATAGCATGGCAACAATAAATAGTGGAGTTTACATACATGGAGAATTGATAAATTACTTTGGTTAAATTATTGAGATACTTGAAATTGGGTATCCTGTATTGCCAATAAAGCAAAGTGTGATATTTAAGTGTGACTAGTTTGATCTAACTCTAAATGTTAGTACAAAAGTGCATAGCCGATACAATCTAGATGAAATCAACAAGCGAAGAAGATTTAGACAAATTGAACCTTTCATTTTGGCAATGCAAACAATCCAGGTGTATTATGTCTATTTGCTTAGCTTACAACGAGATAAGTCAGATTGGATGGCCATTTGCAAAGTTAAACCTAGAGGTATTTTTGAATCACATAGAAAAGGAGAACAAGGAATTGAAAGTGAAGCGTTTCAGGAAGATGTTTATGAAATAAATGCATTTGTCATATATGACAATAATAAACCTTGAACGATCCATCTAATGAATATGTTGAAATTTCATCTGGAGAGGATGATGAGCGCCAGAGATCTAAAGAGGACCCTGAGTTTGATTCTAATTCTTCATAAAAAGAAGATTTTGATTTACAATTAGGTGATGATAACGATTAATTTGTGTTTGTAATTGAATATTATAATTAACAAATCGATTATTACCTTTTCAATATATTGTGTAAAATATTGAACTCAAACTGTTATATTTCTAGAAAAATTAATCAAATATGAATTTCAGGTTGAAATATGCCACCAAAGAGAAAATAGAATATAATGCAACCAAGGTTCAGACAATAATTTGAAGCTGATTACTATCCAGGTGAAACATCACATTCTGAAGCTGGAATTGAATCACCTCCTCCCCCTCTAGCTACTATACTTACAGATGAGGCATCACCTTCCGTACCTGCTGTTATACCATCCACCACCCCTACATCATTCACTAACCCTATAGCGATAGAGATATTAGGGGTAAATGATGCGGATAGAGGAGGTGGCCGCTAGCCTGGAGCTGAAGGACCTGATGGAAGAACTTACATCATAATTTTCAATAATCTATAAGTGAAAATAAATGAAACACTGTAAGTTTATAATTAAGTTATAACTCTTTTAAGGAGTACTAATCGTCTCTCAACACAATTACCTTCCTCTAGACCAGTTCATACTATTGTCTTGGGAGTTTGTATCTAGTTGCTTTGGAGGGAACATAATCATCGACGCTTCACGAACAAATCATCAACTACAGAATGTTTGATCTCTTTAATCATCACTGAAATTCAGGAGCTTGTCATGATAAAGAAACTACAACTAACTTGCAGCTTAAATATTTTCTCCTCTTTACGTATGTAGTGGTTTGTTTGGAACGAAAATGCATAGTCGAGCTTCTTCGGGTGGGGCCTTAGCCTTCCTTCAAGCTGAAAGAGGATCCTTTATCATTGCCATGGGTTTGACAGTTTAGGCCATAGGAAAGAAAGTTACCCAAGGCAGTTGTTAAAGGAGTCAAGGATTTGATATTACTGCAGCTCCATTTTTCGCCTGGTTAACTAAATTCTAAATTTGCATATGTTTTTTATGATTTGGTATTTACCTTCTATTGTATTGTGTGCTAAGGGTACTCCCTTGGATATCATTATTTCTGTAACTTTATTCTTCTTTTGTTAATTCAATTTTCTAGCCTATATGTTGGGCCCCAAATTTTGTTTTATTATTAGGCATGATTTAAATTAATGTTGAGGTTTTGAGGGCTTATTTTTTTTTTTATAATGTGGGTAAGATAATATGACATAAGTTAAGGGAATTGAAGTATTAAGGTAGTAAGAATGTGTAAGGGCAAATTTGGCAAGTCACATAAGTTTAGAAACCTTAAAGCATTGAAGGAGGGGCAAAATGGGAAGAGGAAATTGTTGGCTTGCATTTAAGAAGCTAAAAACGTGATTGAAAAAAAGAGAGAAGAGAGAAGTATGAGAAAAGAGAGAAAGAAGAGAAAGATGAGAGTTATGCTATGTTTTGATTTTTCTTAGTCTTAAAGAGTGATTTTGAAGTTGTGCAAGAAGGGAAAAAGAAAGAGGAAGGTTAGAGCCTTCTTTTGATCCAAGAAACTCATTAAGTGGTGAAGATTCAAGGTAAGTTGATGTTAAACCTTTTGGATTTTTGGAAAGGTTTTAGTTCAAAGAGCTTAGAAAATGCATGAGTTTAGGTACTCTATGAGCAATTTTAGTAAATGTACTTTGTGGATCTTCAATTTTTGCTACCCATTTGAACTTGGGATTTTTGTCTATGGAAAGGAAATCAAGAAAGACAAGAGGAGCAAGAGGAGAGGAACATTTAAACAAGTTATAAGCAAGGAAATTTAAGGTGGGTTTTACTTTTATAGTTAAGTAATAAGCCATTAAAGTTTCTTTTAAGAAATGGAAATAAATGATTCTAACTACTTCTAAAATGTGCATTTATTGTTTCCTGAATGTGCTGCATATCTTGCATATGAATTTTGTTTGATTTATGAAAATGATTTTGAAAAGGTATCAAGCATAAGAAATCAAGTTTTCGAAATGTGCCTTATGAGCAATATGTTTTACAAGTCATGAAATACATGTTATGTGGGTTTGTGGTGGTCCCCTAAGTTAAGTTAAGTGCACTTTGACAAAAAGGCTTCTCCCGCCTGCCCACTAGCAGCATGGAGCTCCTTCATAGACTCCCATAAGTTCACGGCTACGCAAGACCATTATATGAAAATGAGTAGTGCGTTTTGTTTTTGGATCCACCCGAACCATTTTGATGTGCTATATGTTCATGATAAATTGATAAGAATGATGCATACACATTTTGCATAAAAGTGAATTTCTGCATTGAAAATGACTTTATAAATGGTTTTACTTGTTACCAATTATAAAATTGTTACCCAAGAGCTTTTAGCTCACCCCCCATTCTCCTCCCCCATATCCAGGTGATGACCAAGATATCGAGTAGTCAAGGGTCAAGGCATCACTCCAATCTTTGATTATTTTGTATTTGAAGCAAATCTTGTAAAGCAAGGCTTTAGTTGCATTTTGAGCAACTCATGATTTATGTATCTTCCGTATTTTGGGATTTTGAGATGTTAATGTATTTGCGACTTAAAATGCCCACTAAAGCTTTGTAAAATGCTTATTCTTTAATGCAAATGGAGTATGATTGTATTTTTGCTCATGACTTTCTCTCAAATTTATCATTGCATTTTTTAAGTTTATATATGGAAAACGTTCATGTTCAGACGTCAGAGGAAGATCTGGATTAACCTAGGTTAAGTTAGGCAAATGTGCCTTCTAGAAAGTTGTACATCATCTTTCTAGCTTTCCATTGGCTTATAGTAGGAAATTTAGGGACATCGAAGTTGACAGTTATGGTCTTTAGAAGGGCAAATGCTTAGGAGTATATAGTGGTATCGTCTGTAAAGACGTATTGTCTATGATGATGTCATATTGTCTATAGGATGTATCTTTTGTAAAGTGGTATCGTTTGTAAAAACGATTGTCTGTGATGGCATTATATCATCTGTAAAGTGGTATGGTCTGTAAAGACGTATCGTCTATCATGACGTCATATCATTTGTGATGACATCATATCGTCTATAGGATGTATCGTCTATAAAGTGGTATCGTCTGTGATGATGTCATATCGTCTTAAGTTGACTCTGCTTCGTCTTAAGAGTTGTATCGTCTAAGTTGACTTTGCTTCGTCTTAAGTTGACTCTACTTTGTCTTAAGAGTTGCATCGTCTTAAGTTGACTTCGTTTTGTTTTAAGAGTTGCATTGTCTTAAGTTAACTTTGCTTCGTCTTAATTTGACTCTGATTCGTCTGCTCCTCTCATTTGTCTGCTCCTTGCATTCATCTGCTTCTTGTATTCGTCTGCTTCTTGATTCGTCTGCTCCTTGCATTCGTCTGCTTCTTGCATTCATCTGCTCCTTGCATTCATCTGTTGTTTCCATTCGTCTACTTCTTTTGCTTCATCTGCTGTTTGCTTCATCTGCTTCTTGCTTTTGTCTGCTCCATTTTTGACCCTTCAGATGATAGAATTGTCTTCGAGGTTTTCATAAAAGTTGTAGATCTTGAAGTCTTCTTCCAAATCGTCCTAAGATGATCTCAATTTGATACCCCTAATGATAGTTATACTAATTGCCCCAAGATAGGTGCAATATGATTGAGGTCAAAACCCGGTTCGAATTCTTTCAGCCGTAACTTTGTTATGGGATCTCCAAATGTGAGGAATCTTATTGCTAAATAAACTAGAGACATAGAGCCACAAATGTTCGAAACAAGTCGAAATGAAATTCCAGTTTGGGGTTAGCCAAAATCTGTTCGGAAATAGCAGAAATGAGATGTTTCGATGTTTGTCCTGGTGGGGGCACGCCACCCTTGTGGGATACGCTTTCAAATGTCACTTAGGACGTCTGGCTCGTGACCCACGAGGGCGGGGTGACCAACACTTATGGTATTTGTTGGACCCCGAATTTTTAGTAGAAATTAGAAATATTAAAATGAAATGAAATGAGTGTTTTTGTATATGTATAGTGTTATAGATGAAATTGTGCTTTAA
>JAOTAX010000009.1:2664598-2674863 GCA_025629825.1 Erythroxylum guanchezii | reverse complement strand
GATTAGTGTGCGCTCACCACCATTGTGGAATGACAACAAATGAGCTTCAGGGTTTCAAGCACAAGGTTTTATGACTCCGAAAGTTGGGCTTCGGAAACGGGGTCCAACAACAAGAGGCCAAGGATTTAAGTCAACTGAAGCTAGATGAATTGCTTAGTTCATTGAAAATCCATGAAGTAGAGCTTGAGGCAGAAGATAAACCCAAAAGGGTTTAATCTATTGCATTAAAGACTGGTCAGAAGAATCAGAAGATACAAAGAAATAGAAGCACATCTTCAAAAGCACTAAAGATTAAAGAAATCAAGAATGATGATGGTAGTGAATCTAATCAAGATTCAAGTGAGGATGAAGATGAACTATCCTTCATTTCAAGAAAGATTAGAAGGTTGTGGAAAAAGAAATCAAGGGAAAATAAAGACTTCTCTTTTAAAAAGAATAGCAAAGACGATTCAAAGAATGAGAAAAGTTCTATTGTCTGCTCTGATTGCAATAAACCAGGACATTACAAGTCTGAATGCCCGTTGCTCAAATGAAAACAAAAGAAAAGTCAAGAAAACAAAAAAAAACATGATGGCAAAATGGGAAGATCTGGATTCGTCTGAATCTAAATTCGACTCAGAAACATCAGAACAAGCAAATGTATGCTTGGCAGCTGAAAGGGAATGTGATGATGAGGTAATCTCTAACTTTAATGATCTTTAGGATGCTTATTTAGAATTATTAGAAGATTCACATGTTATTTTAAAACAATATAGGTTATTGCAAGAGAAATTTGTTGAAAATTTGAAGAACACAAAACTTTTAGAAAAAGAAAACGTTTGTCTTAAGAAACAAGTAGACGATATAAAAAAAAACTATAGATAGATCTGAGGAGATTAATAAACTAAAACAAAGGATTAATAGTCTTTCAACAGATTTATCGAAATTTACAGAAAGTACAAAAAGGTTGATTGACATGATTGGAAGTTATAGACATTCAAATGATAAAGCGGTTTAGGTTTTAATGATAGAAATACTATTCATAATAATAATGTTCTTCATAATAGGAATTTTGTTCCTAATAGAAAGAAAAAGAAACAATATTCTTATTATTATTCAATGAAAAATTGTAAGACTAACCCCAAAGGACCCAAGAAAATATGGGTACCTAAGAAGGATAAAATATATACTGCAGATCTCCTTTCTTGGAAGAAGCAACCACCATAAATGGTACTTGGACAGTGGCTGCTCGCGACACATGATGGGAAGAAGGTTTATGTTCCTAGACCTCCAACACAAGCAAGGAGGTTCAATAACTTTTGGAGATAACCAATAGGGCAAAATAGTTGGGATTGGCAAAATTGGTAAAGATTCCTCTTTGTCTATTGATAATGTTCTACTAGTTGAAGGCTTAAAGCATAATCTAATTAGTATAAGTAAATTATGTGATTCTGGTTTTGAAGTTTAATCAAATTCTTGTGAAGTCAAAAACAAGGACGGTTCCATATTATTTTCTGCCAAGAGATGAAATAATCTCTATAAAATTAACTTAGACGATTTGAAAAGTCAAAATATTTCATGCCTTATATATACAGATGATGAAAAATGGATTTGACACAAAAAGCTAGGTCATGTTAGCTTTAAACATATTTCCAAGTAAGTTAGACATGATTTGGTAAGAGGTTTACCAAAGATAAGTTTTAACAAAGATTTCTTTTGTGAGAGTTTCAAAAAAGAAAAAAAGTTAAAACATCTTTTTCATGTAAGAATATTGTAACTTCATCTAGACCTATAGAGCTGTTACATCTAGATTTATTTGGTTCGACCAGAACACTAAGTCTAGGTGGAAAGAAGTATGGTCTCGTAATTATTGATAACTTCACTAGATTTTGTTGGATATTGTTTTTATCACATAAAGATGAATCTCTTAAATGTTTTAAAGTTTTATCCAATAAGTCATAAAATAAAAAAGGAATTTCTATTACTGGAATTAGGAGTGACCATGATGGAGATTTTGAAAATGAAAAATCCAAAATGTTTTGTGAAGAGAATGGAATTTTCCATAATTTCTTTGCTCCTAAAACTCCTCAACAAAATGGAGTTGTTGAGAGAAAGAGCAGGATGATTTAGAAAATGTCAAGG
This sequence comes from Erythroxylum guanchezii, assembly GCA_025629825.1. NCBI lineage: Eukaryota > Viridiplantae > Streptophyta > Magnoliopsida > Malpighiales > Erythroxylaceae > Erythroxylum > Erythroxylum guanchezii. The sequence continues at coordinate 2,672,742 of JAOTAX010000009.1, read as the reverse complement.
ACTATGCTGTGTGAAATGAATCTTCCTAAGTACTTCTGGGAAGAAGCTATAAACACAGCTTGTTATATTCAAAATTGAGTATTTTTGCTACCTATTTTAAGTAAGACTCCATATGAATTATGGAAGGGAAGAAAGCCAAATATTTCTTACTTTCATCCTTTTGGTTGCAAATGCACTATTTTGAATATAAAAGAAAAGTTGGATAAATTTGATTCTAAGATCAATTCAGGAATTTTCTAGGTTATTCAATTACTTCTAAAGCTTACAGAGTTTATAATCTTGTTTCTAAATCTGTTGAAGAGTCTATGCATGTAAAATTTGATGACGATTCTCATCTAGATAAAAGAGACGATTCTGATGATGAAACTCTATCTGCTCCTTTAGTTAATAATCTAGATGTTTCACCACCATATGATCCATCTAATAAGTAAAAGATATTTCTGAAAATTTTAGTTTTAGAAAATACTGGAAATACAAATCTTCTCACCTAGAAAACCTGATTATAGGCGAAACTTTAGAAGGAGTGAGAACTATATATAAATTTAGAAGAGAGGCAAATGTGGCATTTGTTTCTGCATTAGAACCTAAGAAAATTAATGAAGCTCTTCAAGACGAAGCTTAGATTTTAGCTATACAAGAGGAGTTAAATCAATTTATAAGGAATAAAGTTTGGTTCCTAGTTCCTAAACCATCCAATAAATCTATTTATAGGAACCAGATGGGTTTTCAAAAATAAACTAGACAAATAAGGAAAGTAAACCGTAACAAAGCTAGATTAGTAGCTCAAGCTTATAATCAACAAGAAGAAATAACCTATAATGAAACGTATGCTCCTGTAGCTAGACTAGAAACTATTAGGATTTTGCTTACATATGTTGTTTTTCATAATAGAAAACTGTTTCAAATGGATGTGAAAAGTGCTGTTTTGAATGGTTTTATAGATAAAGAAGTTTATGTAAAACAACTCCCAGGTTTTGAAGACATTGATAAACCAGATTATGTCTATAAATTTCATAAAGCTTTGTATGGATTAAAACAAGCACCTCATGCTTGGTATGATCGTCTGAGTCTATTCTTGATTAAAAATGATGTTATTAGAGGTTAAGTAGATAAAACGCTATTTAGGAAATGTATTAAAAATGATTTTATCGTTGTACAAATATATGTAGATGATATCATTTTTGGTGCAACTTCTAAAAGGTTATGTTCAAATTTTGAAAATCTTATAAAAAGTCAATTTAAGATGAGTATGATGGGTGAATTAAAGTTCTTTCTTAGTTTGCAAATTAAACAAGCTGAAGAAAAAAAAATTTCATCGAAAAAAGTATATCAAAGAACTTTTAGTTAAATATAAAATGGAGAATGTTAAACCAATGTCAACTCCTATGCATCCATCAATCGCTTGATCTAAGGAAGAAGTTGGTAAGAAGATTGATCAAACTCTTTTCAGATGAATTATTAGTTCTTTGCTTTACCTAACTGCTAGCAGACCAGATATATTGTTTAGTATTTGTTTGTATACAAGATTTCAAGCAGATCCTAGAGAATCTCATTATATTGCTGTCAAAAGAATATTGAGATACTTGGCAGGTTCTACTGATCTTTGCTTAATGTATGAGAAAGGTAAAGATTTCAGGTTAATTGGCTACTATGATGCTGATTATGCTGGAGATAGGATTGACAGAAAGAGTACAAGTGGAGGTTGTCACTTTCTTGGTCATAATCTAATTTCTTGGTCAAGTAAGAGGCAAAGTTCAATTGCTCTATCTACTGCAGAAGCTGAATACATGTCAGCTACATTATGTTGTTCACAGTTGTTATAGATTAAGTATCAGTTAGAGGATTATTCTATCCAAGAAGATCAAATTCTAATCTTCTGTGACAACACAAGTACTATTAATCTCTCAAAGAATCCAATACAACACTCAAGGGCAAAGCATATTGAAGTTAGACATCATTTTATAAGAGACTATATACAAAGAGAGATCATCAATCTACAATTTGTTAAGACGAATCAACAATGGGTAGATATCTTCACCAAACCCTTAAGTGAAGACAAATTCAAGGAAATCAGACGTAACCTAAATATGGTGATGTTAAATGACCATTCGTCTGAAACTCCATGATGCAGCTGATTCGTCCAGAAGAAGCTCAAAAGTCTTAAGTTTTTTAGGTTAAATAGTAACGAATTTTCACTAGGTAGTTTCAATTTCATGATTATCGGAGGATCAGTTAAAAATGTTACAAACGGTAACTTTTCAATAATGTATATAAAAAGGGAAATCATCTCAAAATCTGCAACACATTATACTCTATAATTGTCTTGAAAAACTTCGAAACTGACTTGTTCAGAGTGCTCTCAACAAAGACGATCCAACTCTTTGTTCTAAACTTCAAATTCTTCTCATTTCATATATTTCTCTCATTTTTATACTAGCCTCGCTTCTTTAAGCGAAATAAATTTCTATGTTTAGTTTTTATCTTTTATAGATAAAAAATGTCAAAATATCTTATCTATGGTTGACTCGTCGATTTCACTTCCTTAAAGAATAATTGGATGAATATCGAACCTGAGATTGAAGTTGTTCGCTGGAGAATTTCTTCAACATCCGAGAGACGGTATATCTGAATGAAATATATGAGTTTTGGAAAAATTCAAAGGTGGTAGACAACACCTTGGTATCGATGGTATATGGGTTGTCGGTAATAATCACATAAGATTCTACTGTGAAGGCTATTGGGTGTCCAAACGATGGATCAGAACTGTTCAACAATACAGATTGGATCGCTCAAAGTCGTATAGACAAAGCCAACATCAATCGAAAACTATATGGATCTAGTAATCCAGGAGTCAAGAAGTCTTCAACCCTCATTCCGAAGGCTAGGGTTCTTCATTCACTTCTTCAACATTATATCCTACCAAGAGCAGGATCAAAAGACTTGGTGACGATGAATGATGAACATTGTCTGTTTCATCTACTCACTCACCAACCTGTTAATATTCCATTCTTGATTCTAAAGTACATGATAAAAGTTAGGGAGGATTATCATCTGAAGAGTAGTTCTTTACCTTATGGTATGCTGTTAACAAGATTCTTCAAAAATTCTAGAATCCTACTTGATAGAGGAAACAGAGTAAAGATGAATGTTAAGAGTGTTATTAATGCCTCTAATATTCACAAAATGGGGATCAAGAATGAAGCTGAAGCGGGTGCAGATTTCACACCGAAAGCAAAGTCTAAGAGGGAGCTTTTAGTAAGACAAAGCAAGAACGAATATGTTTCGTCGAAAATACAAGCAAAACCTTGATCGTCCAGAAGAATATCAGTAGAGGAAAAGGTTGAACAATTATCTGAAGTGTTGATACAAGTCAAGACGTTTCCAAAACAGAAGGAAAGCAAGGTTCAACAACAAGTGTCTTTAAAAAGGACGGCTGAGACACTCCAATCAAAAAGGCCCGAAAAGTCAAGAAGGTCACCAAGATTAATGACCTTACGATAACAAGAACAGAGAAGCAGAAAGTTCTGATTCTTGGTGGAGATTCTGAGAGTAAAAAGGAACAAGAGCAACAATAGCAGCCTACCAAACCAATTGTCTTTATCCCTAAAACTCAATCAGCACAATCGTCTGAAGAGACAGAGATAAAAAGGAAGTTAGTTTTTGAGAAGAAGAAGCCTCAACAACAACTCTCTTCCAAACCAGCAGAAGAACAAAAGAAGATGAAGCTTACTCATAAGAAGATTTCATCATCTGATGTTCCATAAAAGACACAAAATGTTGAACACTAGCTAGTACCTTGCAACCTTCCTCAACCTATAAAGAAAGAAGATTTGAAGATGAAGATCATAGAAGAATCAACACCTGATCTTAACAAAGGTTCAATTATCATCAAAGAACCTTCTAAACAAACAGTTAAGGTTCAAGTTGAGCCTATAACAGTAAATGATCAGACGATCCATCTTCTAAGCCCTGAATAACGAAGACTATATAGTATTTTGTGAGATGAAATGATAGAACCATATCCATTGAAGATTACGAAAGATCCTTATACAATCTATCCGGTAACAAGCAGAACGACAATCAAGATTGTACCAGATGTATAACCTAGACATCCAACATCGGTAATAAAAAAAGGAAAAGGAAAGAAGAAGAAGTTTTCTGAAGGACATGAAGATGATCTCACAGAAGAAGAGATTCAAGTGGCAGTGAAAAACATAGATGATGCATGTCATGCAGCTCAACTTGTAGGTGTCTATGTATCACATCACATATCAAGAGAACCAGGAAGTCATTTTGGAGCATCTACCAAAGATGAAAATTTCAAGGTAGTTCGCACAATATCAGAAGGAAAGTACAAAAGTATCATAGTTGAAGGTATCGATTTTAACTTAGAAACCTTTGTGCATTTAATCATTCATTTCAAACCCTTAGGTTTCATTCTTTTAGTTAAAACTGTTTTACACCTTCTAGAACAACCAATTTACAAATTATCTAGACCTGATGATCTTGACATCCGTAAAGAAAAACAACCTTTCAAATTACGCTCTATTAAAATTGTAGAATTAGACGATTCACCTAGAAAACCATCTGTTTTTGAACACACTCATCCACTTAGTGAAATACTACAAGATGCTTATGTTAATTCGAAGTTCTTGAAGAATTTCATCAAATGGACTGAAGCTAGTCACAAGCAAACAGAAGTTCAAGAAGCCTTAGCTAAAAACATTGAGGAAATTAATTCTAAGCTTAATGGAACTAAGTGATGCAGTGGGTGATCTTCATGAGGAAATAACACTTTTATATGTTTGTATAGAAGAAGACCTCAAGACAATCCGTACTGATATTCAACACATGTATTCCGAAGTTTTGAAGCATCTAAAATGAACTATTTTTTTGATTAATAACAAATAGGGGGAGAATAATAGAAAGATTTCATTGAATATCTTATGCATATCTTCATTGTATATTTTATCTTCATTGTATATTTTGCTTTATTTGTCTGAAGCTTTATTCGTTTGAATATTATTTTTATCTTCTAATATTATGATTATTTGTTATCATCAAAAAGGGGGACATTGTTAAGTCAAGAAGACTTCACTTCTTCTATTAATTTTGATGAAAAAATAATAATAATCATAGAAGTGTGTGAATTGTTTTGATGAATTTGTTAAGTGCGCAGATAAATGTAAGTGACATAAATCGTCAAATCAAGACGATACTTAAAAGCTGAATAAGACAAAGTGTCTAAGCCAGATCAGACGAGGTGTGAAGTACTTAGTCTAAGACACTAGACGAAGCATACAAATCTATATAAGACGATGAAATTGAAGAATATTCTAGAACGTTGGTTAGTTGAAGTTGGTTACAGGACTTAACTAATAACGATTTTTAGAAGACTTTACAAGTAGATTTCTCACAGAAGACAGTTGAAGATTTATGCTATAAATAATAGTCATAGTCGTAAACTAAAGAGATACAACAAGAGAAAAGAAAATTTGATTGTACAAAAGCATACTTAGAGAAACTCTATATTCAAGTGCTCACGTAGTGAAAAAAGAATATTCTGAGAAAAGAAAGAGAGAAAGAGAGCAAATACATCTGTAACGTGAAGCTCAAAACAATATCTTATCAAGTGAAAGAAAAGCTAGAGCCTGGAGAGGCTAAGGAAGCAGATAAAGAATACTTTGTGAAAGAGACCTGAAGAGGCTCTGCAAGTGTAGAAATAATACTTGTAACGTTGAAGGATATAGTGAAATCTTAGACAAACTCTAAGGATTGGACGTAGCCCAAGGTTAAGGGTGAACCAGTATAAATCGTGGTGTCATATTCTCTAGCTCTTATCTTTTTAATTTTCTTGTTATTAGAAGAATAGATACTAATTTTCACTGCTGTATTACTCGTCAAATTAAGTGAATTGTTTTGTAATCGTCTGAATTTCTAAAGAAAATCAAGAAGTTTTTAAAGATTAATATCTTAGATGATTTAACACAATTCAACCCCCCTTCTTGTGCATTTTACATATTATACGTGATTTCTATATTAACAAGTGATTTACTTCATGCTGTGTATGGTTATTATTTTTATGAATAGCTTTTATTAAATCCTAATGAGAATTAAGTTCTTTTAGGAAAATCATACAAATCTAGCTTGCATGCTGAGAGATTAGTGTCCAAGTTTTGTTCCTTGAAAGTTATGCGGTTAATAGAAGAAGTCAGATTTACTGAGTAGGAGTTTAAACAATTTTTGGAACTTTTAATCTTGTGAATTCGTGAGAAGCAATTCTTTTTCCGTATAGATTAATTTTGGCGTGGTAGTATTAACATAGTTGATTTGTTGTATATCCTTTTCAACTTCTAGATCTTTTATTATTATCTTAAACAATCTGGAAACAGTTTAATTGGTGATTAGTATAAATCTTCGTGGGAACGATAACCGTACTACAATAACCCGTACACTTGCGGTCGGGATCTGAGTGCATTTCTATTTAAAGCTAATCAATATTCACCAACGGTTACATAAATTTTCCATTGGAAAATTTACCCACGGACATTATGTTATTTGTTGAAAATTATTACCTACGGCTGTTTTTACGATGCTTTGGTCCATCGGTAAATTCTGTCGCTAAACTGTCTTCTTGACGGGATGTTTAGGTTTTCTATCGGTAATATCCATTGCTAAACGACATTTTTCTTGTAGTGAAAGTTAGCTAAGGCTCACCATTTGGCGACGCTTCCAAAAGTAATCGCTAAATCACAAGTCTTTAGCGATGATTCAGAGACAACATCGCCAACTGATAATCCTTTGGTGACACTTTTTTGAAATTGTCACAAAAGGCTTACCTTTTGACGAAGATTTTAGGAATCATTGGGAAATGCATGAAAATCATTGTCAAATACTTAAATAACAAAATAACTCTCTTATTTATAATTATAAATTCACTAACTTTGACTTGATCATTTTTTGATTGAACATCATATTAAAAAAATCAAATGTAATATTATTGACAATGATTCTAAGTGTAAAAATAAATTTAGCTAACAAAAATGTCAAATCCTTTCAATAATTTATGAAACTATGAACTCAAAAGTAATTAATATTATATAGATTAATATTTAATATTTTTCTTTTTTAAATTATATGATTTGAGATTTTTATATGGTGTTATAAAATTGTCAAATAGTTTTAACATGAAGTTTGTAATATAATGATATATGATTCTTATAGAAAAAAAAACAATAAATGATGATACATGGTAAGTAATATAATATAATGATATATGGTAAGTAATATAATTGTAATTAGTTGTTTAACAATTCTCACAGACAAAACAATAAATAAAGTTTCATGCCTATTCCATCAAAAAGAAAAAGAAATAATTATTTCCTGGATTGTAAGTGACATGAGACTCGGTAGATAAGGTAAAGGAGTTCCCTATGTCTGGATTCCCAAGAAGGCTCCTTGCATGTTCGAAAGCATCAATTAAAATGGACAAAGCTCTTTCCCCAGGAGTTGGTTTATTGATAGTCTCCTCTAACAACTTCTTCACTTTAACTAAACTAGCAAAAGATACATTAAACGTTTTCCCAAACGCAGTATGGAACAATGAATTAGATGAACCCCACATATCTGTATTTCATATAAGGAACAAACAATATAGAAAAATCACGTTAATTTCTTCCAATCCTTACAAAAATTAAATCATAAGAACTTTAAAAGCTAAATTAAATGGTATAAGGATTCCAAATTTGAACACATACATACCCAATTGAATGACTCCGTCATCGTCACAATGAACATACATAGTTTTTACAATCAATGACTATTAAAAAACAACCGATTTGCCTAATCCTGTACGGACCATTAGGACATCTCCACTGCCTCCATTTTCATCTAGTTTCTCTTGATGATTCAAGGAAGCTTTACACAACACATAGTATATACAATCACACGTTCATTTAATAACTTCTTAACAGACAATGAGATACAGATAATAAAGAAAGAGAGCTAATTCGAATGATACTAAAATCTTTGAAGAAGAAGATCGGCCATTGACCACACGTCATAACACTAGTCAAAATAAAATAACTAGACTACTACTGTAGAGTGGCGAGTCTAGGTCGATCCCACAGAGAGTGTGTGTAAAG
>JAOTAX010000009.1:2649136-2661884 GCA_025629825.1 Erythroxylum guanchezii | reverse complement strand
AACTCAATACATATACAAAAATACTCATTTCATACATTTAATATTTCTAAATTCCACTTAAAGATCGGGGTCCAACAATAACTCAAAACATAAAATCACTGAAGACATATGCAGGTGCAAACTGATCCCGACCCTTAGTCCATATCTGATCTCAGTGGCTATACTCCAATTAGCCTAACTGAATATATCCTCTGAACCTGAAAAACATTGCAAATTTTGGGTGAGTTTTACAAGCTCAGTGAGTGACCATCTTTAATGGCTCACTCATTCACATAACACATATCATCACTTATAAACACATAATTCACATCTTTTCATTTACAATTACTTCAATCATTTAAACACTTATCATTAGACATCAATCAAACTATTTAAATTATACATATCATATACATATGCAATGCTTATGAGACTCACTTTCAATTTGTTACTTTGCTGTGACCGAGTACCTAAAATGGTCCCGTATCCATTGTGGATACTGGGATCGTTGATAATTGTTCCGTATCAGTTGGGAATACCCTGCTCATTTTACATAGTGAGCTTTTGGCTCTTATACACTTTTTGAGCTTTTAGCTTTTTTTTTTCACAATCTAAGCTTTAAGCTCTTTTTTCACAGTCTGAGCTTTAAGCTCTTTTTCAGTGGCTACTTCAATCACAACTGCCTTTACGTTTGATGCATTCATGTAATGGAATGCACCACATTCTCATACTCTCAGTCAATCACATGACTGCACATTCACATTCAGATCACATTTATCATCAGACCTTAGTCCGACATTCAACATAATTGTTGAGCAACATTTATTTCGACACATTCACATACAAATAGCACTTCAATATCACATTCATACATCAAGTCTCAGACCTTCATTGCCCGGCATCAACTTAAGCAAATCACATTCATATCAATCATATTCACATTGCATAATAATCATAACCGTAGTCATTCAATGCATAAATTGAAATCAAAACAAATAATGAAATGAGACCATCTAGGTCGACTCACAATACGCTCCAGATTAGAATTAGCTTCCATGATCTGGAAACGTCTGAATGCGAATGTTTAACCTGCACATCACAATTATGCAATATGCACGTTACATACACATTAATAATTCACAATCACATAAACATTTAGTTTTACACATATGAATATATGTAATGTACAATGCATGTTCAATGACAATCCCGGGTATATTATCAAATTTCACACTTTATCCACATTCTCATTTTATAACTCAATTACTCGTCATTTCATTTTTTGCATTATTTACTCTCAAAATAACAATTTCTCATTCACTTTAACTTGATACCCATTACTCCTCTCCTTTGAATCACAACTACAATCATATGAATATCTTTATTCCTAATAAACTCATACCTTTGGTACGTTGATATCAACAATTCATTTACTAATGTTATCCCAACATTACAAGATCAAATATTATCCAAACTCTCTTTTCTTCTTATAAATTCTCCAAATTTCCAAACCTTCAGGTCTATTTTCTATGAACATTATGACAAGGAAAAATAAGTAATTTGGCAACACTTTCTTCTATAAAAATGTTCCCCATTGTCTTAAGTTTCTAGTGACACCAAGATCATTCAATTTAGTTCAGTAATCCGAAAGTTATACTCCAATTATTTTGGACTGTTCATAAACTAAGACAGTATCCTGTACTCAACTTTAATTCAAAAATCTGGAATCGTAGAGACATAATTAAAACTCTATTTCTTCATAACAGTTTTATCCCTATGTCTCTAGTTTACTCCAAATTGAAAATCCATTTGGATAACTATAGAACCAGATATTGTCAAAATACCGAAGCATGTTTAATGAAAATACTCCATTCATCAATTTTACAGAACTCCTCATCAATCTCTCCCAAATGATTTCAGATGGTTATAATGTTTGGTGGAGAGGTAGAACAATGTGTTTCGAGTCTAATGGTTTAAATCCATGTCATTTGGAGGTTGGGAGAAGAAGTTATAGCAAAAGAGTGAAGGATGTTCACATCAGTCCACTTCGGTAAGCATTCAATGTCACGATCGAGCTTAAGTTGATTCACAAGCACAATCGTGCTTTTCCATACTTCTCCAAAATGTCACGATCGTGTAGAAGCACATTCGTGCAACCCCTCTTTTCTTCTCTAAATTCACGCACTGCAAAGTCTCTTCTTCTCAAAACAATCCTTTGGGTCAATCTTTCAAGGTCATTTTGACTAGTAATATAAAGGATTTAAGCAAAACGTTCTTCTGAACGATTGTTCATTTATGTCTTAAGTTTCTAATGAAACTATTTTCATGCAATTTGGTTCAGTATTCTGAAAGTTATACTAAACAAACTACAAATTATTCCCAAACCACAACAGAATCCAAAAAGCCAGCTTCAAGCTAAAATTTGAAACTCTTAGAGACAAAATTCAACTTCTATTTCTTATGAAAAATATATACATATGTCTCTAGTTTAATATAAACTTAAAATCATCCCATTTGGATGTCCACAGATTAAGATATGGCTATAATACAGATGCTTGTTCAGTGAAACACTGCATCTGTACATTTTCCAGCACCCTTCATCATCTCTTTCATCTTAAATCCTCTCTTTTGCTTAGTCTATCTCCTCTAGCTTATTTCCTCAATATTTCCACTTTATTCCTACTTCTATTTCAACTCAACTCACACATAAACAAATCAAATATCCATGATTAAACATAACATCAAAAACATAATCTATTCATGCATATCCTTCACATTTTTCTGCGCTTCTTCTTTCATTTTTCTGCACTCTTCTCATGCACATTTTCATTGATCTTTCAAACTCAAAAATCATTTCATCTCTATCTTAAGACATCTTGATCATCAAATATTCGAAAACCACACATCCATATTTTCATCTTAAATCCACGGAGTTCATGAAAAATAACCATTTTCTCATGATCATGTAATGACAAATAAATCACCAAATTTGATTCATATTTCTACCACTCATAAGGAATAACAAAATACTTGTTAAAACTCCAAAATCTTCAAAATCTCAAGAAGCCCTAACTCTTCTTGCATCCACGTACATCATCTTGAAGGTGGTTTGGGTTAGGTATTTTAGTGACAACGAAGGAGGTAACAAAAATAAATAGCAAGTGTGAAATGAAAGCAAGATTTGTGTGGTAAGGGTAAGACAATTTATGGAAGTAATGAAGTTTCCAAAAGATGAAGAAAGTCATGAAGAAGAAGAATAAGACAAATTCAAAACAATTAGTTTGGTCTTTCAAGTTAAAAGGAACCTGGGTTTAAAACTTGGACACTTGCCCAATTTCTAAGGCTTTGACTAGTTTCTCCTTTAACTAATTCAATCATCTCCAATTTTTACTACAATTGTCTCCAAATTTTTAGTCATTTTCTCACAAATTCTAAAGTCATTTATGAAATTTCTTCAATATCATTTAACTCTTATTTCTATTTCCATTCATCAATTTACTTGCCACTTGGCATTGTTCCTAGTCCAGTAACACCTAACATTTTTTGGAAACTTCTCCTAAAATTCACCAAAATTCTAATCCAACTATGTATACTTCTCCAATTCAGTTTTCAATACAAATAATTCACAATTCTCAATATAAGCACATTAATAATCAAAATGTCCATTAGAGAATGTACAATCATTTAAATGTGTGCAAAATAATTTAAATTCACTTGCGTGTATGTTAAAGTATGTCTGAGCATGAAATGCAAATTTCTAATCTCTCATTGATATCTCACATGTGCCGTATCTTAGGGGTCTAACCCTTAGTATGGGGACGGGATGTTACAATATAAGTGAAATATATTTTTCTAATAAATAAACATAAATTAAAATTTTTAATAAGAAGAAATGACTATAAAGTTGAAGATAAATTTATTAAAAAAATTTGTTAAAATTTGTAGTTAAACAATAAGAGGTATAGAGAAAGAGAAAAAAATTAAATATAAAAATTTCTTGCACTTTATATTTATACAGAAGGTTATTTGACATGTTAGGAACTTATAAAGAAAATACTACCAACAATGAGAGAAATATGTAATTAGATATATTGATCCCGAATTACATTCAAGACAGGTGAATTAAGTGCTTGTGTAATTTTAAAAACTCTTTATAAATTAATGAATTAATATATTGAGAAACTTTAGACAAGCAATATATACACAATAAGTTTTTAATTTGGTTTTAATCTAAATACAAGAAGTTGGAGATTATCAATTTATCCTTTGCTGATGATTTGCTTCCATTTTCTAAAGCATATGATGAATCAATAAGTGTCTTGGTGACCTTTCTCTAAGCTTTCAAAGAGGGCCACCAATCTTAGCAAAAACCATCTAATTCTACTAACTAATCCATAACATATAGCTACTTGTTTCTCCTCCATCGCAAGCCTTCAAATTCAAACTCATTCCTTTACTTACTTATGCCTTCTAATCACAACAAAGAGACTACATTATAATAAATATAGACTACTTATTGAAAAAGTTAAGAAAAATCTCAACAAATAATGACATGAAATCTTATATTTTGTAAGTAGATTGCACCTTATCATACGAAACTAACCAAGAAAATAGAGAATATGATGAGATCCTTCATTTGGTCTTGAAAGAATGGTAGTAGATATAATGCATAAGTGTGATGGGATGAAGTATGTAAACCTCTTTAGTGAAGGAGGGTTAGGTATTACTTGTATCAGTAAAACAAACAAGGAGCTTATGGGAAAGAAAATATGGATATTTTTGATAAAAAAGATGCACTATAGGTAGGCTGGATTTGTACCTATTTCTTAAAAGGAAAAAACTTCTGGGAAGTCTTTGTTAAGCCTCTACCTCATGGTTTCTCTCTCAACTTCTAAAACTAAGAAGTCAACTAAGTAGGAATTTTGTATACACAATTAGGAATGGAAGAACAAAATGAGAAGATGTGATAAAGACGTACATGGGCCGCAAATGTAGCCTATGTAAGCTTTTAAATAGAGGTGACAATAGGGTTTGTGCCCACCTCAGTCTGCTCGAGATCAGTGGGTTAGGCCTAGGCTGATAGACCCTGCCTGAGTTAACTGAACCTTAGGTTGTTAGGCCTGGCTCAACTTGAGGCCTAACATGTATAACACATAACGATGTCATTTTGACATTTAAATTAAAAAATAATTCTAACCCGAGCCCCACTTTCTGATGCCTAGACTCCCTGCATACTTGGACCAGCCCCGAACCATTGTCACCTTTACTTTTAAAGTCGTGTAAAGTCGCAATTTAGAGGAAATTTTGAGATATAAGGTCATTACACGGTGTATATTTCGAAAACCCTAGTTTCCTACTTTAAAAGGAAATTATAAAGGTTAGAAAAAGGAGAAGTAATTGGAGTCAAATTATACACCAGAAAAGGATTTAAAAAAAGCAGTTTTGAATCAAGGACAAGAAAAACACAAAGATTACTTCAAGATATCCTATAGAGAGCAACCTTTCATCTAAGTTTCAAGGAGATTTCACTAGAGATAAAGGAGGATATATAGATTATGGACTCTTTTTGTCAACCCAAGGGATACATCCCCTCGAGGTGTGCACGGTCATAATGAGTTGTAGCCTAAGGTGGCATGTTCGGTGAGCCATGTTGTTCCGTGCCGTACGCTTGCACAAACGGCTCAACTCTGCATGAGAAATGTGTAAGCTTGCTAAATTAGCATTCACGTAGCTAAATGCTTGAAACATGAGTTAGGACTCATAAACAAGCTCAGACAATCAAGGATAAACCATGTTTGAACCATTCTTAGGCATTGAACAAAAAGTGAACTTAAACTGAAATTCAGGTAGACCAAATGAACAATAACCATCCAACTTTGAAAACTCATAACTTGAGCTACAGACCTCATAATTTAGTTATTCAAGTTATTGTCTCTTCCTCTTGATGAGCTCTAAATGTTCACTAAATATCATAGGAAGAGAAGGTCTACGCTAAAATTTATGTCATGCAAAAGGAAGTTATCACCTGGAGGTGACCTTAAATGTGCACCAACTTCAGAGAATAAACTGTACTAATTGGCTACGAATTATAGGGCAAGAAAGGCGTCGTTCTCTTCAACTATGTTTTAGCTTTCAAAAAAAAATTTCCTTGCTAAATTTAGACACCCATAAGGCACCTAAAACATTTTTCTCCCGTAACTACTCTATCAAACCTAACACTCCAGATTCAATGCCTAAGTTTGCATAAGTATAACTTCATATAGAACATATCAGAAAAATGCCTAAAAATATGCAAACTTTTCCTTAAGATGTTTACTTTTAGGGCATACATGTTTTACTAACAATGTCCAATGGCACTGTCCCTCGCATGCCATAAACAGGGACCTGCCCTTGCTACCAGGAAACAGGACAACACCTAAATCATATACAAACCATTCCAAATCTCCCATATACACTTCCAAATGTACACAAAATACATGCATGGACCATTTGCATATACAAGAGCCCTAAACCAAAAGAGACTACATACTTAAACTTCAGAGGCTCTAGGTGTTAACCCTCTCCAAAGTTTCACAAAGGTGAGTACCGCTGTATTTCAAAAACATTCGATAAATTTCTTGGTTACCAACTCCTTAATTATCATGAATCAATAGAGGACCACTAAAACTTAAAGGATCATTCAGTTCCTAAACTTTACAAAAGTCTAGGACCATCCTAATGCTCGTTAAGGCCCTTTCAGTCACTATTCCCTAAAATGTAAACTTCAAAGGGGTAAGTTCCTAAGTAAAGGACGCTTCGGTGCACCCAAATTAATACCTACAACAAAAGTTCAAAACACACATATACCAAAAGAAAAATATGGCAGTAATGCGCCCAATTGATCAAACAAAATTCAACCAAATGCAATGCACAAACATAACTCAAATAACTCATAAACATTAAGAACACTTCAATATTTAACCAATTCCACTTCTTGATCAAAATGGCAGCCTCTCCACTTAAATTATGGGAGGCATAAATACAATTACTAGTATTAGCTTAAGGCTCTAGAAAACTCTTCGGATCTTTCATAAAACATTAGCATAGGCAGACAAGCTTGTAGTATGGCTTAGTTGCAATCATTCGGTCTCATGAGGTCCTCATCCCTCAACCAAATGCTTCCTAGCTATTTTAATACTTCTCTATGATCAACATAAGTGCAAATTAAGCATTAAAAGAGCAAGGAAACCTCTCTTATGTCGTTGGAAATTTCAGCAGCAACTAGGTTTCAAGGGTGCAACTTGCACAATTCACTTCCTCCTCTTTTCTTGCTTCTAATTCAATCTAGCTTGAGTCTCTTCAATTTTGTACCAAGGGAGTGCCGAGCACAATTCTACCATGGGAGGTCTGAAACTTGAACTTTGGCATGGAGAGGAACTGGAAAACATGATTTTCCTGCTGGTCTAAGTGAATGACCAAATGGTCTCCACCAGCCTGCCCATCAATGCCATTTAAGCCCTCCAAATGGGCTACTTATGTGAGCTACTGTATCTATTCATTCCAGCCCTTATCCCAGGACCTAAACCTTGTTAAGACACCCTTAAACTAAAGGTTTATCAACCCAAAATGCCTTAGCCAAAGTCCAAATCGCAGCTGATATGTTTAGGCCCAAAATGGTGCACCATTATGCACTTAAGTGCAATTAACTCCACAAACTTTGAAATGATGTCATAAAATCCAACAAAAAATTTTCAAACTCTCAAATTAGAAGGTTTTAAACTTTAGGTAATCATTTAAACACTTGAGTACCTTGGAAAATTTTCATAGTAATTTTGACCATTCACTAAGAACAATCATGGTAAGCTAACAAGGTAGGTGCATTCACTTAACTTACCAAGTTTAGTGAAGGTGTAACACTTTTATTTATAATTATCCTTTTGAATACTTGATGTTTGTTTTATTTTCTATGTTTAGGAACCAATTTTTTTAGTGCCTAAGTATGATGAACCTTAAGTCGGGATGGATAAAATGATACAGTATGCTTTTATTATGATTTAAGTATGCGTTTATATTCTAGAACTAATATGGTTGGGATATTAGTTCAATGTTTGATTTCATATGATTGAGATTGAGAAATCTTTTCATTTGAATACATCTACCATAGTTGGAAGACATTGCATGTAAACCTAAAGATAGGTTGACATAAATCCTCTAGATTAAGGTCAAACCTAATAGTGAAATTCATGAATCAAGTAATGTAATCTTAGGGTTTTAACTAGAAAAAGAATTCAGTTAATCAACCAAGGGTTAGTTTTTAATAGTTTTAAGAAAGATATTAACATAGAATAAAAATTTCTATGATCCAATAATCAATAATTTAATTGCATGATAAAGGGATAATGTTTAAGATATCTTAGGAGGATTCATCACCTAGGATCTACTTGTTTGATATTATCTAATTGTAGTGCTTCCTTTATCCTAGTTCATTCTTGTGTTAACCCTTAGTTTTAAATTAAACCCAAAACTTGATTTGGCGATTAGATAATAGAAAAAGGGTTAATACTAGCACTTACAGTCCTCGTAGGATCGACCCGTACTTGTCGATGCTAACTAGAACTATGTTGTGCACTTGCATTTAAAACATATAATATCACACACATAATTGGTACATAAAAAGTCCATCTTAAGAGAAAGAAGATTTTTTCCCCATTTGATAAGGTAATAAAAATCCCAATGCTAGTTGAGTTCTATATGTTATAACCATCTAATTTTAGCTCCCAAGGCTTCTTTTCACAAGTAAGCACTAAATGCTTCACGTCCTCTTAAATTTTTATCATTGAGTGGCTTACTAAGAAGTTGGCTGATGTGTATCCCTTTACTAACTTGTGTGGATAGTACACTAGGTTAAAATTTATAAGAGTTACGAGCCCCTAACTAGTGTTCCTTGAAATGACTAAATTTTTCAACATATATTTCATCAAATCAATTTACGGAACCACGTATACCCTATTTTGAAGCAAATAATGCCTTAATTTTGAACAAGAAAAATATAAAACCAAACATAATTTCATAATCATAAATACTTCCTTTCTATTGATGTCAACATTATGCTCAAATGGTAAACAATATGCTCATGGCCTGCCTTATTATTTTGAGCTAGTAGGCACCTAATAGATTCTTTTACTGTAAAAATATATAACTTCAAAGATATTCCTTTCCATGTTGGCATCAACCCTAGGGGCTTAGCTTGGTATTCCTTATTCTTATCAAATGTCGTCTGATTCTTTTCTTCACAATAGAATTCCTTATAGTTTCTCAAAATCAAGATATCAAAGAATTCTTTCGCTTGACTGGCCAAATTAGCAATAAACCTTCTATCATAATTTACTTGGCCTAAAAACGTTTGAAGTTTTATCTTCTTTTACGGTGGTTTTGCTTCAAAAATTTCTTTCGCCTTACTTTTAAGTAATCTAATCCCTTTTTAATAGACCAAAAACCTTAACAAAAGTTTCTTACTTTTACTCCAAAAGAGCACTTTAAGGAATTAACTTCAACTTGTTTGTAATCATCCTTTGGAAGGCTTCCCCTAAATTATGGACATGGTCCTTACTCCTTTTTTATTAAAAAGTGATATTATCTATAAAAACTTCCAATGTAGGACCTATTACATCATGTAATATAGCATTCATAGCCCTCTGGTATGTGGCTCCCACATTCTTTAACCTAATCAAAACTTATTTAAATGTTCTTATTGATCCAGGACATATGAATGTTGTTTTAGGGATATTATCCTCATTTGTAAAAATTTGATTGTAACTAGAAAAGAAATCCGTAAAAGAGAACAATAAATGTCTAACCATTGCATTAATTAAAGAATCAGTAATCAATATCATGTGCACATATTTGGGGGTAGCAACATTCAAATCCCTAAAGTCAACACAAATTTTTAACTTGCCATTTTTCTTTATTAGAGGTATAATATTGGCTAGCCACTCAGTTTATTTAGATGGTCTAATAAACCAACCTTACAAAACTTTTCAGTCTCTTTAATTTTTAATTTGACTTCTTTAGACTAGTGTCTAGAAGGTTGGCAGTAAGGATGAACTTTTGGCTTTATAGGAAGAATGTGTTCTACCAACCTTCTACTTAATCTTAGCATCTCAATATAGTCCCAAGCAAAACAATCCTTCAATTCCTTCAAAAGTTCAACCAATGCTACTCTTATTCTTTGATCTAGATTTTTACTAACAAATACCCCCACAAAATTCTCCTAAACTACTCAAATTACTTCCTCATATGATTTTTGACTTTGGCTCTTGAAATCGTTGATCTTACCTAGAGAAAATTTGAAATCCTACACTTGAACCTAATCCTCTATCGAGAATTCTTCCTCTTTAAAAAATTAGATTGGCATTCTTACAAATTCTAATTATTGAAAATGCTCTATGATTTGTTGAATTTGAAATTTGACTTAAGTGGTCACATGTACCACAACTTCTCTTTGTGAAAGCCTATTCATCAAGTCCCTCTATAATTGGAATCTCCAGAGGCCTATTAGTAGGAACAATGGCGGTTGTTTTTACCCAGTTTTTTTACTATGACCTTATATTTTCTTCATCCTTGTGTTTTGAACATTCTTCGCTATATAACTTTCAAATATGAATTGGCTTCACTTAATCATGATAGAATTTTGCCTCTACTGCATCTACTTTAAAAATGAAAAGGCTAAGAATCCACCTAAACTTTACCTTTTTTACTTTCCACAAAAGCATAAGATGATGAAGAGATAAAGGAATATATAAATTGTAGTGAATCTAATCTCTTCCCAATAGAACTTGATAGCTCACATATGTATCTACAACAAAGAAGGACCATAATAAAGACCTCTCCCCTACTATGACATTTATAGGGAGAATTCTCCATGCCTTATTAATCTCCCGTATAAATGTAACATTTTTTTGGAATCAAGTCTTTATTACCTTTGCCCAAAACTTCCATCATTCTAGTTAGTATAATATTTACAGTGACCTATTGTCAATTAAAACTCTTAAGGTTGGTTTGCCATTAATGTGGGCCTTAATATACAAAGGCCTCATATTGTTAAGCCACCTTATCAATCAATTTCTCTAGCACTACTTTGTTTGGTATTGAAATGCTTTCCTCAGAAGGAATAAGTCTTGTAAAAAGCAACTTCCTTATGATGAACTTCCCAAAAGGGTAACGACTTGTCCTCTTTGAATTTGGTGGTATTTCTTTTCCATTGAAGCCTTCACTTTTAAGTTCTAGTTAATGGTGTTAGATTTCTAGGATTCTTCACATGGTGCCATTGATAGGATGGGGACACCTAAGGTGGTACTATTAATTGAGGTTGTCTATGCTAAGAGTTCTAGCAGTAAATTAATGAACATTTTTTGCAACAAGAAATCAAAGATTTCCTCCATTTTGAAAGTGTCAAAAGTATATTGAATCAAAGTAGTCGGTGTCTAGATCTTCTTTTTAAATTTAAGTAATTTTTTGCTCCAGAGTAGGATAAATATAGGTTTTAGGGTTATTGACTTCAACCACTGCTATGACAGCTTGACTTGTTTCCATATAATAAGTACCAAATAAATTCCTTTTCCAATGTCTTTCTTCTCTAAGAAGTTCTTGACATTCCGATGCTTCTACTGCCAAAGTAAATTATGGAATTATGCAACCACAGTGATGAGGATTCTCATGGTCAATATGCTTCAAATAAGGCATACTCAGTTCTTCAACATCTTGTCTAACAGCTTCCATATCAACATCAAGTCTTATTTATGGAGGACTACTAAAAAAAACATGATTATAGTTTACAGCACAAAGGTTGCCCCCTAGGTTGTAATTTTCGGTAGAGGCTGAATTAGACTTCAAATCCTAAATATCATTTACATAAACAACATCTTTTTTTGTTGATAGTTGCGGCAATTTCAAAGTCGCGACAACTGGAGACTTAGTTAAAGGTGAAGTTACTTTCCTACGATCTTTTAATCATTTGGGATATAAAGCCTTCATTTCTTACTGCAATATGTTCTTCATCCTCTAGGACTAAATCTATAGGAATTTCTTTTCTATGCCCTATTTGTGGTATCATAGTCCCCCTACGTTGGCCAAATTGTTGATTGCTTTTACAACCAACTAGGAATTCTCACATTCTAAGGAGGAATTCTCATAAAAATATACTTGACTTCTAAACAACTTTATAGGTGGGTTTTGAAAAACTAAAAAAAAAACATATTTCTAAGTAACCAAAATATTAAAGAATATTGAAATAAAATTTAAGTTAAAATGATAATTTTATTTAAATAAAAGAAAAGTACAAAAGGCAAGGGAAGCTAAAATAATGATAGGTTATGTGTATTTGTATAGTATGATTGATAACTTTTTTCCTTTTCCTCTTATTGGTGTTTTTATACGTCTTTACAGATGTAACTGGCTCAAATAGTTCTCATGTAACTTCCTAACTTCAAACTTCTTCCTAATCGTGTCTATGTTCTGACTAACTACACATCACACGTCCATCTGTCTCAACTGTCTTGCCTTCCACATTTTGGACTTTCTTAGTAATTCTTATAATTATGTCTAAGAATTCTCCATATAATCTAATTAGTTCCTGAAACTTAAAATAATTAGGCATTTTCACTTTTGGGCCTAATGGGTCAAATTCCTCTTAGACTATCAACATGTATCAATCTTATCATAATAATAAACAAAGTCTTGATGATAAAAATAACATAGAGAATATTATAAAATAACTTTTGGAATGTCTTTC
>JAOTAX010000009.1:2610442-2636354 GCA_025629825.1 Erythroxylum guanchezii | reverse complement strand
GACTCCTGCTTCTAATTCCTCGATCAAGACTGTTTCTACAAGATCCTTGCAACTTAATTTAAAGATTTCCTGTATCGAAGAATCAATCACATCAACAAAAAAAACATAATGATCATCAAGAGGATGTTTCATGGCATCAAAAATATTGAAATGAATCACTTCCCTATCAAATTCCATCGTGAGGGTGCCCTCACAAACATCTATCTTAGTTCATGTCGTATTAAGAAATGGTCCCCTTAACAAGATAGCTATAATATTACATGAATTGTCATCATTCATATCCACAGCATAAAAATCTGTAGGAAACACTAACTTATTCACCTGCACCAGAACATCCTCAACCACACCATCAAGATAAGCATTAGTACCATAAGCCAATTATATTATTATACTCGTTTCTTTCAAAGGACCCAAATTCAAAGAAGCATAAATTAAAGGAGGCATCACATTAATCGAAGCACCCAAATCTAATATAGCTCTATTGATCACAGTATTCCTAATTTTGCAAAGAATGGTAAACATACTTAGATCCTGACATTTTGGAGGCATCTTCTTTCTAAATACCGTAGACACTTTCTCACCCATCATTGCTTTTTCATCACCCCTTAGTTTCCTCTTATATGTACACAGTTCTTTAAGGAATTTGGCGTACCTTGGTACTTGCTTGATTGCTTCGAGCAAAGGTATATTGACTTTCACTTTTCGGAAAGTCTCCAGTGTAAGATGCCACTCTCATAGCGCATATGCCCGAACATATCTACAGATAGTCGAGAATATACTCTACAGAAATGGCACGTTAGAACAATCACATTAACTAAAAGGCATCACATATATCACAAGCATTTCAAATGAACAATTCTTCCCATTTCATTCACCAACATCAAACTTACATTGTATCATTACAATTCATAATCCATGTATATGAATTTCATAACATTTGAGATGTGAGGCCCCAAATTACACCCTAGTAGGAACGTTACATGTCCATGAAAGTATATTTGATAGGAGTTAATGATTATCATTTTATTAAGTATTGCTTAAGTCTTGAATTTTAGTTTTATGGATTATAATTAGTAACTTGGAATTATGCAAGAAATACATGCCAAATACTTAGAAAAACACACACTAATGCACAACTATCAAGTTGTCATATGAGAATTTAAAAAGATGAACTTACGAGTGGACTTGTGAACTTAAGTTAGATATTAAGTATATTGAAACTAACATCTATATAGTATTGCATTAATAAAAAATACATACCCCAAATGAAAAGGAGTTAATACCATAGCACATGACCCTTATTATGTATGCAAAATGACCATCGAAAGGGATTAATGTAAGTTATAAGATCTCAACTTATATTTTGCGAAACCATAAAGGTTTAAATAAGCCTCATAGTATACCTTTAAAACTCTTGTCTAATTATTTAGAATTAAAATTAAGGTTCGTTACTTTAAAATGTTGTCAGAAGATCACGTGTCATACGATCTTATGGGACAATTCTATGAAAGCAAACCAAATTCAATTCAAGAGAATTTAGAAAAGAGGAAGGTAATTTTGATTTGTAACTTGTATAAGAAAAAAAAATGTACTCAAAAAGTGGCCACAAATTCTTGGAGAGAGAATTAAATATATTAGTTACAAGATAAAGTAAATGAAATGCGAGATATGACTCATGATAAAACATACTAAATCTATTCAAAGATTGATTCCTTAATCAAATTATGACAGTGAACTCTTGTGGTCTGTTGTTCATATGGTTTGTTGGATAAGCACGAGAAATTGCAAAATTTTAAGTATTTACTTCATCATGTGTGAGTGGGAAATGATAAACATTAGACAAACATGATAAATTTGAGTTACATCATTTGACTTCCAAATGTTAAAAGAGCATATAGGAATTTAAACTTCAATATAAAATACATCCTTTAAAATTCTAAAAGATGGTGATCATTATCTTGAAGATTAATTAATGTTCAGCTTAGTGTTGGTCTTTATTTACAAGTATCCTCTAATTTATGAAAACAAGAAATTAAATCTATAAGTGATTATTTCATTAGTGCATATATATATATAATATGTCGATCATACTAAGTTCAGATTTTCCCATATATGAAAATAATAGTCCCATCTTCTCTGGTTGGAGGAGCAAGTCGTACTTGTATTTATTATCCTTTTAGATAAGTGCTGCACTAAGATATTTTATACTAAAGCAAGTCGTACAACTAAGATATTTTATTACTAAGCAAATCCTGTACTACTGATTGGATCGACAAGTAATTTGGATTAGTTACTCCAAAAGTCAACAGAATACAAACTCTCTGTCCCTTCAACATTTGTTGTAACACAGTCCACCATGAATTCTCATGATCAGCGTCGCATAGCCATCGCCGTCGACCTTAGCGACGAAAGCGCTTACGCTGTGAAGTGGGCAGTCAACAATTACCTCCGTCCAGGCGACGTCGTTATCCTGCTCCACGTCCGACCCACCTCCGTCCTCTATGGCGTTGACTGGGGTTCCATTCGCCTCCAAATTAACCAAAGCGATCACCAGAAGCTTGAGGACGATTTCGACACGTTCACAACCACAAAATCCAACAGTTTAGCTCAACCCCTGATCGAAGCTGGTCTCCCTTTCAAGATACATATAGTCAAAGACCATGACTTGAAGGAAAGGTTGTGCTTGGAGGTAGAAAGACTGGGGCTAAGTGCTGTGATTATGGGGAGCAGAGGTTTTGGGGCTGCTAGTAGGAGGAATAACAAAGGGAGGCTTGGAAGTGTTAGTGACTACTGTGTCCATCATTGTATTTGTCCTGTGATTGTGGTACGCTATGATCAAGAAGGAGAAAGTGAAGGTGGCATTGAAAAGCAAGTAGGGGTTGTTGGAGATAAAATTGAGCTACTTCCAGTTCCCGAGGAGGAGCAGGAGTACCATGACGCTTCTGAAGAACCAAAAGGTCTGGTCTTGATTATTTGTGATAGATATTATGTGATGTTTTGTTGTTTTTCCCTTGCAGGGAGGGAATATAATTAAAAGCTTTTGATCCTTAGAATAATTGGAGGATAAAGCATAATCCATAGTTGAGCGTTAGAATTTCTGTGATCTGAAAGGATGGATGAAGCTTATACGTTCAACTGTTGATTTGATCTGTCTACGATCTGTATCTGTTATTTTTGTGTCAAAATACCCAATTGCTGTTATTTGCTTACGTGTTCATCTCTTGTTAGCAGATGGAATGGAAAGCCTCAGTATGGTGACCAACAGCTGCAAATAATTGAAGGGTGTTCAAGAGTTCCTTGTCATTTCCCTTTCTCGTAAGCGCTAAGCATTGCTGCATCAAATAGTTTTGGGGGTAGATAATATAAATTATATGTTTGTACCTTTGCCCCTGGAGTTGAAATTCATTGCACATAGCTCATCTACGTTAATCACGGCATGGTTGTACATCTAATATGGTCTGCAATTGGTTTTCCGTCGGATCATTTAAGTCTCTCTGTTCCAATTTCGACAATCGTCATGTATCCAAAGCGCTTGCTAGTGTTGATTTCTAAAGTAATTAGCATGGTACAACTGATAATGCCTCGTATCACTTGTATCTCCTCTCTCACATTTCCAATAAACTCAATACAAAACCAGATTACCCACAAGGAATCACAAAATCCTCATCTCGAATATTCCACCAGGTGCACGCATTTCCTTATTGTTTCACTTAGTGTGATGTATCCAGTCCAGTTATTATATAAAAGGTTATAAGCATAATGCCAGTCACTTTTATATGAATAAAACTAGACAAAGTCATTTGTCTAACTAGTTTATATAACAACATTCACGGAAACTGGACAGTTATTTGTCTACATAGTTTATATAACAACATTCATGGAAACATCGAAATTACTAATACTTTAGGAGGCAGATAGTGGGACTAAAACAAGCAAGACCAAGTACAATCGGATATCAAACTGAAACTTGCGAGCAACGTGGAAAACACAGACTCTTCCAACTAATAAATAACAATCACATAAAAACCAAGTATCAAACTTCCAGGAGCTAGA
Source organism: Erythroxylum guanchezii (assembly GCA_025629825.1). Lineage (NCBI taxonomy): Eukaryota > Viridiplantae > Streptophyta > Magnoliopsida > Malpighiales > Erythroxylaceae > Erythroxylum > Erythroxylum guanchezii. Next base: position 2,632,301 of record JAOTAX010000009.1, on the reverse strand, counting down.
GTAGCAAAATAATAGAAAATATCTCAAAGAGCTTCTAGAGTTCCCTCACTTTGACTCCTCCTCATTGCATGCTGTGCTCTAATGCTGAAAATCTTACTGCCAAAATCATTAGCATAATGATGATGTTCAGTTGTCTTTGTTACAGCTGGTGGCAGACGAGCATGCCTACCTCTGGACCGTTTTGGAGAGGCAATGGCTTGACTTTTACGGCCATTAGTTGACAAAGATGACAGCCTTGAGCTGCTATGACCATGGCTAGCCTTTTTCACAGCTTTGTTGTCGGACCTAAGACCACGATCAAAGTGATGGGAACTGATGGCCAACCTAACAGAACGATCTGCAGCATCTTTAAATCCGTTAGGTTTAATGGACTGCCGGTTGAAATAAACCAAGTGAGGAAGAAGGCCTTGTAAGTATTTCTTGATTTGTTCATCACCAACATTCTTCTGAGCTGGGTTTCCCTCCAAGCTGATAGCTTGCAATGAATTGTAGTTAGCTGCAAGTTGGCCCAGACATTTGGCTGTAGAGACTTTGTTGAATCGTAGATCCAGTACTGTTAGTTTCAATAGACGATGGAGACCTTCTACCTCACTTATTTTGTTTCCAGCCAAGTACAACTCTTTCAAGGAGGAACAAGAAGCTAGACCTTTTGTAACAGGAAAAAATTTGTGAAGGAAAAAGGTATTGACAATGATTAAAAGAATAGCAAATGTAAGAACGATATCAATCAGTAAATTCAAAGGAAATTCATGTCATACCATGTCCAATTCTTAATATTCGGTTGTAGCTCAAGTCCAGTACACGAAGACGGGTCAGGTCACGTAAACCTTCAATTGTAGAAATATTATTTTTTGAAAGATTTAACACGTGAAGACCGCGAGGGAGGGCACCTGTTGTAATCCTTCCTGAAAAAGAGCATGAAAACTTGTTTAGGATATTTGAGATTTTTCATAGATCAAGATTATTCCACAAACACACCCAAAGCAAGGAAGAAACTAAAATTCAAGAATGATGTCAGAGATGCAAACCTATCGAGTTCCCTGATAGAATAAGGACCTTCAGGCTCACAAATGCACCAAGAAATGGTATCACAGCTAATCCATGATTTGACAGCTGAGCCATGGTTGCAGAGGGACTCAAAGAAGAAATGTATCTTTTAGCAGCTTCCATTCCCGGAGTGACCACACTATCCACCTTTGCAGCAATCAAGTTATTCAATGTAGTGGAGTTTCTCTTTCTTAACTCATTAGCATCAGGCAGGTCAATTTTCTCTTCCAGTGGTTCACAATGTTGAAGATCGTTAACCCACTCGTTAATTCGCTTGAGTTTAAAATTACTGTCACGTACCTCATCCCACTGCTGAGTGGAATCATCCTGGATGCTTTTTGTAGAGGTCAACTCATCCATAGCTGGAACTATCCAATCTTTTGCCAGAGCAGAATAACTGTAAGAATCACACCCCTCGTCAAGTAAAATTTGACAGTTATTCCCATCCATCCTATCGAGGTTACCATCTGCTCCATGTTCTTGTATTGTTGGCTTTACAACTTCACAAATTGAGACGTCTTTCCTCCTCAAGTCCAGAACACGTAGGTCCTCAGATGATCTTGAATGGGTTGCAAACTTATTAGAAAAACCATGAGAAGTGGGAGTAGGAACAATTTCCGGCATCGAGTAAGATTTTACGATCATTAGAGGAGCATGAGGTGTGTGGTTGCAAGATGCATTGCCATCTTCATGGGACAAAATTTCAAAGATTTCAGGACTTCCCTTTTCATAATGATGAGGATCCTCAATTGAGAATATGGATTCTTCATTGACAAGATCAGAACTTGCTTGAACAGTTTCTGATTGTAAAGCTTTTTCATCCAGACTCGTGGGGGTTACTCCCTGTTCTTTGCTCCCACTAACTCCAAGCAACCCATTTTGATCAAGGGAATCACTAGAAAATTCTTGCTCTGTCTCATCCTCCATATCATTTTCACAAAGGATTCTGCCCTCATGACATAAGCCACTTCCTAGAGATCGACTCTTCTTAATAAGCCTTATCCTACTCCCCTTGGCTTCCTCAGATTTCAATTTTGGTCCTAGAGCCACAGAACTTGTACCATCCTTTACACGGTCAGATACAACAGGGTCTGTTTTAGTGTTCAGGAATAAGGAATTTAAGCTCGTAAACTTAGTTGTTAGCATCTTGGAGGCTATTTGAGAAGAATCTTCCAAAGTCTTGCTCATTGCTTCAACAGAAGGTTCAATCGATTTCTACACAAGAGCGAAGGGAAACATGTAGATCAGAAAAGCCATAAACAAAAAGCAATTGTGGTCTATCCAATTTTCAATTACTTGTCCACTAACCTTTGCCTTGTCAGTCTGGATGTGAGCATTGAAACAGGAAAACCTAACCATTATAGTAATGCTGGCAGGAGTTACATTCACACTTGACCCACTTGTGTATTACATTAATGAAGCTACAGGCTAACTACTATGCCCAAGGCAATATCAGAGTTCTATTTCATTGAACCTAAAATATCAAATACCATCAAGCTTCTGTCACCTATAAATGGATGATCTTAGCCATAATCGAGTGATAGACCCTCCAACACCCGGCACAATCTCCAAACATGAGATGATCTTGATCCCCTCAAAGCACAAATCAATGTTACTCTCTTGTTATCACCCGACACGCACCTACAGGTGCGAGAAGACTTTATCTTTATTGTTGCGGCCAGAGTGAACCAAAATCTTTGTCAACTAGGTGAACACAATTCTTAGGATGCATAAGAGATGCTGGCCTGATAAACAAAGGAAGAATAGAAATATATGAAGTTTGCAGATAAAAACACAAGATTCCAAAACAGAAAGTGTAAATAAGCCCTGTAACTATTGACTCCTGGGTAAAGAACCTGGATAAAGAATATGAACCTCGCCAGATCATCACCACAATAGAGAAGGAAAATTTCACCTCAGTGATATCGCATAAGAAGCTATTTAAAGTATAATTTCACCTCGTGGACCCAATTCAAAGAAATTGTTACGACAATAATATTAACCAGAAAGAATTGAGCAATATACCAATTAGAATTCACATACCATATGAAATGCGAATCCAAATCTTACAAACGAACAAACAAAATCATATGAAACATCAATTCAATCACGTACTTTCTTATTAGCTTCAGTTGTTCTGGGTTCTAGGTTGATTCATCAACAAAAGAATTTCAACAAACTAAAAGATCAACACATCCAAAAAAAGGGAAGAAAAAAAAAACCACCGAAGAAGGCATCATAAATGATAATCCTATGAATTCCAAGTAAAAAGTATTTTCAATTAATCCATATGCGACGAAAACAAGGAAATAAACTATAACTTATAAAAGAATAAATTTTTATACATAGAAAACTAACCGCACTGTAGCCAGATTGGAAGAATAAGGAATACTTGTTCCTGCAGCTAAACAATTCGGAAATCTTTGAATAACAAACCTTAACAATAACAGTTATACACTGCAATCAATATTAATCTCTTCTTCAACAACCAATCTCTCCCTATCTCGCGATCTGGCTTTGGCTTTGGCTTTGGCTTTGGCTTTGGCTAACCCTAATGCTTTTTTCTCCTCTGTTCATTTACTTCATCCTTCCTTTTTACCGAATATTCGTGTCTAAGAAACTAACGGCTAGGATTTTTCGAAGAGGGTGGAGGGAATGGAATATGATTCTTGTACAGGTTTATTATTAGCATTGGCTGGCCTATCAGAATAGGCCTCACTATTTATTAAATTTTAGATTAAGTGTTAATATTAACAAATAAAATTAATTATTTATAAATTTAAAAAGATTTTTAGAATATTTTAAAATTCAGAAAGGGGATTTATTAACAAAACACCAAAGGACCACATTTAACATATTAGGATTTCTGTTATGCTAAATTTGTTAGAAATAAAATTTTAACCAACCAAATAATTTCATGCAAGACTTTTGAGAATTTTGAAAAGAAAAGTAGTCAAAACGGTTAGAAACCGCTTAAGTACATAAGGCTCTCTGATTTGTGAATTTTTGGAGAGGGTCATATTATACGCAATCTTGTCTTTGTATTTTTACAAAAAGATTGTTTTTATAACTTAAATTTATGACCTTATAATCATAAATGAACAACTTTATTAATTACTACAAAACTTTGCAACCAGAACATTATTTTCTCTGTTGGAAAATGAGAGACAAGACGGTCTATTTTTTAATTATAAAGTGAATAATACGATATGAGATTAATATAATCTAGATCGAAGAGATTTATTTTATAAGTAATATGGTTTTTATTCAAATCCTTTTAAATAATTTAAAATTTTATTGAAGTTGGATCCAACTCAATATTTTATATATATATATATTAAAAAGACATCTTAATACTTTAAATCTACCCAATTAAAAGTGATGGGTTGGTAGAATAGGTAGAGTGAACTGGGTCTTACGTTGAAATAATCCACTTATGAATCCTCCTATACTTGATTTAGAAATAAGATGAGTCGTAAATGTAAGAGTTGCTTTTGCCTATGATACACCGGTAGGCTTTATACATGTTATTATACTGGTTTATTTATAGTGGTTAACCTATTACAGGTAAGCGATATAGAACCAGCTTCATAAATAGTGATTAACCAGTCACGGGTAAGTGATGCAAAATCAGCTCTGTGACTTGTTACGGGTAAGCGATGAAGAATCAGCTCTGTAAATAGTGGTTAACCAGTCACGGATGAGCGATGTAGAACTAGCTCCGTGACTTTATGCTTAGTGTATCATATGGTAAAGAAACTAGTAGTGGGCTATGCTAAGTAAGGGAAGTCATAAAAATATTAATTCTACCACTATTTATGTTAAAAGTGATTTGAGAAGTATCGTATAGTACCAATTCTAGTGGTTAACTAATTTTTTAGTATTAATATTTTCAGAAAACTTATTGTCACTATTGTTTGTTGTTTAAGAAAAAAGGAAAATAGAAAATTTTATATTATGAGTTTAATTTCGAAAAGCATTTCGAAATAGTATTTCAGAAAAATTTAAATTGTGTTTTACGAAATGTTATGTTATTACCAGATTTGATGATGCACTAATAAATTGTTATGGAAAATGTTTTACCATAAGCTTTATGATTGTATGAAATATTTTAGTTATGTTGTTATAAAAAGTTAACTTTTAGTAAACTTATTACACTTATTAAGCTCGTTTAGCTCACTCTTATTTTATGTTTTTAAACAACCCACCTCAGGTATGTGTACAGGTGCTATAGTAATTGAGACTTCGACACAAGATTAGATGTATGGTGAAGTGCTACTGTGCTTATGTCATTTTGATATATGCATTTATGTAAAGAATTGATGTTTATAAAGGCTTTTAAATGAAATGCTTGAATATGTTTTAACTTTTTAAAGTTTATTATAATGATTGGTGAGAATTATTTGTTTGAGGTTGCTTGTGAGTAGACTTGAAGTCCATAATTTGTAGTTGAGAAATTTGTGTGAATATAGAAGTGTTTTAAAATGTGTTATGCAGGATTTTGAGATTTGGGAATCTTAAAAAAACAGTCGTTATGCTACCGAAATTTTTAATAAAAAGTTTTGAAAATAAAATAATTCCACTATTTTCCGCGCTTGTAAAAGTTAGAGTATAAAAGGTTTTTAATTGTTGAATGGCTTGGCTTCATGAAAACCCTTCAGTTGAGTTAGATATCAATTGGAAGGCTACTGTAGGGTCACCGAGAGGGGTCCACTTGGGTTTCGGAAGGAGAACTGCGGGATGGGTCCTTTCAAAGATCTTCGCTTTATTTTTTTTGAAATCTTTTTATCTTTGCTTTATTCTTATTAATAATTTTTTCGTGATAATTTATTACATATATTATTGAGAAATATATTATTAATAGTTGATTTTTTTTGTATCCATCAAGTTTATAGGCATTTAGGTGTATTTTTGTTTTTAATCTACTAATTTAGTTATTTGATTTTGAAAATATTAAATATAATAAGAAAAATGAAAGAAAATAATTATTATTGTGAATAGAATATTAATGATATTGTTAATATGAAAATACTATTTTAAGTTCATTAATTTTTAATTTTTTTGGAGATATATTATTTACTATATATTTGATTATTCTTCTTTATCTAATTCATTATTCTTTATTTAATCAAGTGGCTAAAACCATTACAAGTGAAAAAAAAAAGGTATTAAAATAAGATCGTCTGTTAAGGAACAACGTTTTATTGATTAACCAATACGCTAGCTCCAGTTACACGATTATCCAAAAGCCTAAAAAAATTAAACAATCAAGAATCAGTATTTAGTATTTACCCAGCATCAATGTCAGGCATTACCCCGGTGCTGATAAAGCATTTCAAAACACTATAAGGTTATCAGCTCAACTTGCCCTTATATATGTTATCTTCTATGCACACTCGCTAAGAGGTTCAATCCCTAGCATCTAACTATAGTTATCTACTTTATGCATGCCAAATTCCTTTGTATAAAGACTTAGCATCTTGTGATTGATTCTTAAATAATTTTGCATTCCTTTCCCTATTATATAGAGTGAATGGTACAACCAAAAGCAGCTTTAAAAATGATGTGGTCTTCATTTGACAAGTGGTGTGGTTGTATAGCCTATTGAATTATGTTCTCTCATTCTATGTCAGGACAAAAATGATCACATACTTGTTAAATGCCCAACTAAAGAATTGTTGCATAGCTACAGTTGAATAAGAGAAGACTCAGTGTTTTTGGTTTCAAGTTATAGAACCTACAAGTCTAATTAAGGTTAATTGAGTCTTTGATCTTATCCATTACACCGAATCTATTCTTTATTATTATAAGCTAGACTATAACGGAGACCTTTGGGGAACTTTGTTTAATCCAAACTAGTCTATACCAATTAACTTGAAGAGCACAAATCCTAAATATGTCTTTACAGGATCTATTGGTGGTGAATTCCTTAAGGAATACCCTTGTTATGTTATGCGATTAACTAAATAAGGATTAGTTGAGTAAAAAGGAACACCCTCAATAGAAAAGCAAATTTCTAGGAGTTGCAGTATGATCGGATTGTTGAAGCCTTCAAAATTAATTCCGATTCTCCAAACTTTTTGTAGTAATTGTGAAATCAAGTCGAATCTTAAGAGAAATAAACACTAGTTTCTTAATTTCAATTAATAAAATAAAATGACGGTTTGGTTAATTAACTAAAATTAATAAGATGTCAAATTAAATCAACTAAATATAGAAGTGAGAATGCAAGAATAAACTTCGATTCAAGTGAAAGATCTCATCTAATTGTAACATTGATCATTGGTCTAAAAAGAATATTTTTTACAATTCAAGTAGTTAATCTAAAATATATTAGGATAGCCATAATAAGTCTCAAAATTTTTTAAATTAATTGTTTCAAACTTAGCATCCAAACCAAAACTTATCATCCATTGACTAGGTGTGATAACATTCCATATTAAATAAATGATAGCAATAATCAAGATAGCTATAACTATTCAACTTAGTTTTCTTATTTATCATAAGTTAAATATGCAATTTCATAAATAGCTTGTTTACTACTTGTACCAATCCTTCATGATAAGTATAGATAATTGAATTTATATATAGCGATAGAATAATCAACATTAAATTAAATTGTCAAATTAATCAATATTAATCATTCATTAAATATAAGAACTCAAAATAAGAAATACTTGAATTAAAAAATGAATAAAAGTTAAGAACAAAACCTTACAAGGTTACAACTAGAATATCGAATTCCTTTGAATTATAATAATTGAGTTTAGCCACACATGACTTTTGCACTTATACTAAAAAATATAAGAAAGATAAAGAACTAAGAGAAAAGTAAGAAGAGAACGATTTATTCTTTGGAGAGGTGAGCAACGTCCCTTTTATAACGTTTTCCTACTTAAAACCTAATCTTATCCTATCTTGCAAAGATGTTTATCTAAAACAAATCACAATCCCTTCATGATAGGGATAGAAGGAAGTTTCCTACTTAATCTTCAACTTTTCAAGTAAATGTGGTATTTGGCTTTATCTCCTTTTATCCACTGCAATAATCTTTCACTTTATCCAAAATTTGTAATTATTACCAACAGTGTCCCAAATTTGATGCATTCTCCTCTTTTCATCTCCTAAAGCAAAACAAACATTAATTTTCATATTTAAGCACCAAAATAAATCCAAAACAATGGAGATAATATCAAATAATATATCAACAAACATTAATTTTCATATTTAAGCACCAAAATAAATCCAAAACAAAAGAGATAATATCAAATAATATATCAAGATAAGATCTTATCAAAATCCTCCACACCAAACTTTTGCTTGTTCCTAAGCATACATTAATTCAATAACTCAATTACCTTCATAAAAACCTCTCATCTCCTTTCATGTTATCCAGAAATATGTAAAAGCAAATTCACATTGAAGGTTTAAGATAAAATAACAATCAAGAGAATAAGCACTCATAGGACACATTTTTAAAATATAGCATCTCATCAATTCCATCAAAATCAAATGAAACAAGACTTGACACCCTTCACTCTATACACTCAAAGTGTTTAGGGTTCATTAAGCTCTCAAATCGAAACTTAGTGATATATTTCTATAAGCTTGCTCAAGAATCATATCTCCACCACTTAACAAAAATGAACTTAATGTATAAATCAAAGGGACTGTATAAGGGTTGTAAATTGGCTTAGGTAAGGTATGACAAAAAAAAAAAAGTTTTCGGTTTAAATAAATTGAAGGAAATTATGCAAACTTATACACATAAGTTTCAACTTAAATCAATCCAAAAATCTTCTGATTCAAATAACATCCCTTTCAATCGCTTTTTTTCTTTTTTTTCTTTCTTCTTCCTTCTTCTTTTTTTTAAACAAAATATCAAGAGGAGGTTTTTCCCCCATCTATAAAAACATGAAAAATCAACATAATGCAACTTGAATCAATTAATTTACTTTTAATGGAAATAGTCAAAATCCTATGCAAATAAACTCGATACAATTCATTCAATTTAGGGGTTCAAAATCATTAAGGATATCAACAACAAAAAGGATAAATTTGTCCTTTCACAAGGTTATTATACAAGAAAAGAAAGGACAAGGCTCAAATTGTTTTCTAGGGATAAAAAGTAAGGTAGGCTTGTTTAGGTCAAAAATGGTTATCCTAAATGCCCTCATCATCTTTATACACAAATTCATAAAAAATGTGGTCTCAATATGTATTCAAAAGAAAGTTTTAGCATAAACAAGCTATGTTTGATAACACATAACAAAAAGATATGTATGAACACAAATGTGATCAATGATCTTAGGCTCAAAGCTCACATAGGTGTCATAAATGCACCAAGTCTTACACACTTTCATTCAACAAAACCAATGAGATACTTGAAATAATTTAATAAAAACATTAATCATGCTTATCTCTCTTATGTATTAGATCTGAAACTGAAAATGTATCCTAACTTAAGGATTATTTATGAACAATAATTAGAAAAATTATAAGGTTGTCATGAGGAATAATCAATATATGAATCATAGTATCATGAGTCTAAGAACAAATCACAATGTTCATCATAATATAATCACTCTCAAAACTAAATTATACATTGTCCCTAATGTATGCATAAGATACTCATATCTAAAAAAAATAATCAGAGAAATAAAGCACAAAATATAGTATTGTCCCTAATGTGTGCATAAGATACTCACATCTAAAAATAATAATAAGAGAAATAAAGCACAAAATAGAGTACTATCCTAAGATCTGAGCGTCGGAAAGAATGTGTACTATGTTGTCGGTTTGGCGAGGAGTGTGTTGCTATTATAGCGGCTTGCGATGGAGCTATTTGTGGACTACATGAGAGGAGAGATGCTGCTGTTTTGGTGTTATTGTTGAGTTGTTTGGCATGGAGGGTTATAGGTGCTTGGTGAAGAAGCTGTGTTGTTTTCGTTGTTTTTTAAACATTGCCTGCCAAAAGAGAAACACGTAGAGATTAGGGTTTACTTTTTTTACAATAAATAAAATAGTTAAAATAAATTAAATAATTAAAAATGTGTAAGTAAATAAAGAAATTACATAATTAAATGATAAAAAATATTTAAGTAAAATTTTTGTGATTTTTTTAAAAAAATAATTTATAAGATGACTTAATGTTCCATTCTAAAACACTAAATTGCATAAGGCGAGATCTCCCCTTATGAAATTTAGTATTATGGAATTTTAAGATCTTTATTCCAGATCACTAAATTACATAAGGCGTGATCTAGCCTTATGAATTTAGTATTCTATAATTTTAAGGTCTTCACTCTAAACAGCTAAATTACATAAGATATGATCACACTTTATAAAATTCAGTAATCTGGTGTAACGCTGGACTCTCTGAACCCTTTTGTATTGTTTTGTACTTGGAGATGCTACTGTATATTGATATATATACGGTTGTATATGAGTTTAAAGATGTATTTAAATCCTTTTGGGTATATATGTAAGTGATTTATAATGTTAAATGCCCTTACATAAACTTAGAGTTCATCGGTATGCGAAATCTTAGAAATTTTTGACATATAAGCTTCTAAGTATGTAAAACCGAGTCCATTGGATGGATAAGACCATGATGGTTGAGTTAAATGTGTTCTAATGCCTTAGAGGTGATTAGACATAATTTATAGACTTATTGGACACTTAGAAAGCTTAATTGGAAAAGTTGATGTACATGAGGGCTTATTTGCCAATTGTTAAAAGTCAAAGGACTTAAATGTAATTTTTCAATTCTTGAAGGATCAATATGTAATGTTATAAAGTTAAGGAGCTTCATTATTATTTTCAAAAGTCCAAGGACCAAAATAAAAATAAAAGTTTTGGAGATTCCCAAATTTTGGGCTTAATTGCAAATTTAGAAAAAGTTGATGTACATTATGATTTTGAGTTTGGTGTTAAGATATGTTGTTCTCCATGCTTGAATGTACATGAAACATGGTTTAGATGACTGAAATGAGTTATGAAGAAGCCCCCTTAAGTCGAAACCGAAATGCCCTCTCTTTGTTGAAAGTTTGTGACTTTTTGAATAACTTTTGAAATTGATGATTTAAATGAATTATATGGTGTTAATTGTACATGTATAATGTGAATTGATGTTGGAAAATGAAGAAGATGTATATTGGATGAGGCTTGGTCGAAATGATGGGAGAAGGAATTGATTAATGTAATGAGTTGCATAATTATGATGAATATGGCTTAAATGAAGGGAATTGGATTGAATGGAGTGGTGAAATGTGTTGTTGTTTGGAAGTGTTTGTTATATAATAAGATAGGAGCATGAATTACTATGATAGAGTCTTGAAAATATGACTTGAAAGTCATGCACATTAAGTGTTTGATAAAATTTCTAAGTGAACTTGGCTTAGGATTTAAGGAATTGTAATAATATACATTGGAAATCGACTTTCATATTTACTTAGAGTAAACTTGAATTTTGATCAAATTGATGAGTAATGGCCGAATCTTATAACTTAAAGATAGTGATATTGTGTTTTATACACTTATGTGATGATGTATAAATATGAGATATATGTTTGAGTGGTAAATACATTGTATATTTTTATGTACAAAGGCTCGGGAGCTGTGAATCAAGGAGCTCGTACCCAGGATTGATGAAGTTAAGGGAGTGTACACCTTCTTTTGAGGTGAGTTGGGGAAACCATATCTCTTAAAGAGGATTAGAACATCCTAAGAGAAGCATGATGACTTGTATATGAATTTTGAACCTAAGTAATGCATAGTAGAATTAAATCCAAAATAGATGCTAGTATATTTGTGCATTTAATAAATCACATTGTTTTGAATAACTATTTGCACTTGGGGTGCAACTGATTTTTTTGTTATGTATTTTGAGAAATGATACTATTTTCAACAAACCTGCATTTTAAGTGCAAAGGATAATGTTTTATTTTCTGAAACTACATTTTTAAACAACTTTGCACTTGTAGTGCAAAAGATGACTTTTATTGCTTGAAATAATATTTTGGAACTTACATATGCATAATCGAGTCATGTATGCTGTGTGTATGTATTCCCTTTTGGCTTAGAGCTATGGTAAGGTTCCATTTTATCGGTTGGATCGATAAATAAAAGCATGGTGCCTTACTTGATTTTAGTACTTAATATTTGTATATGATTTTTGTGATTGGTGAGGTAATGATTAGCCAATCGTGTGCTAGGCATAACAGATTAAGCGACCCCCATACCCTTGACGCTAGTACATAAAAGTCGAGTTCCCGATTGACACTTTTTTACGGGACTTGCGGGTGATTCCACTCTTAGGATCTGGACACCGACGAGGTCATCACCTAGGGTCATGACGCTCTTGTCGATTATAGTCCGGACTCACCACGGATGAAAGTCGAGCCAACACTGGGAATCGGTAGGTGTGCACATTAGTTTGACCGATTAGTGGTGACACACATAATTGTTTTGGTTTATTTTGAGATTTGTTTTCTGACGAGATTTGATTTATACATGTGATATTTTTCTGCTTTTATGTACTAGAACTGAAACCTATGTTCACCGGATGAGTGATTAATAAGCTACGCCTATATGGTTTCTAACTAGTATACGTTGAGTCATAGGCTAGGCCTATGTATTTCTATATGATATATGTTCACTTCATAAGTTATCTATACTGTCTTGGTGTGTATCGAGTTTTATTTGTGATATATGTTTTTCCCTGCTCACTGAGTACATAGTATACTTATCCCCTTTTGCTTTCCAACCATGCAGGTTAATTTAGTGAGTTTGAAGCTCTGTGTGGATTGTGTAGTCTTTTGACATTTTCGGGGCATTACCGCATGGGGGTAATCTCTGTTTTGTACTTTTGTTGCATAGTAACTCATGAACTATTTTTATTAGATTGGTTATGTTGATATGCCTTATGACTTTATAAATTAACTCCTGATTCTCTTGTAGTTTGTAAAAGACCTTATGTTTGAACTTTTGGTACTGTTGGTGGGATTGCTTTTGAGTGGACTTAAAAGTCTAGAAGTTGTGGTACAATTTTAATGTGAATATAGAAGTACGTTTAAAATTGTTTGCAGGTGTTTGATTGAGTTTTGGGATTTTTAATATACAACCGTTGTCCTGCCCAAATTTTTCAAAAAAAAAGGAGATATTCAGTTAGCCTTGCATAGTCAGATTAAGGATATCGTGAGTGTCTTTAGTCTGGGTATGCGGTGGTTGTCATGTGCCTGATGTGGTACCGGGTTATACTATACGTGCAATTGTTTAATATTGTTATACTATAAGTGGCTTTTTCCTCTCCAACTTCTACGAAGTTGTAGTTTTGTACTCCTAAAGTAGTGCTACTAGCTCTTCCTCTTGCTCTGTAGTCAACCTTGTTTTAAATGATTGTAGGTAATTACTTTCCATCACCTAAATAGACATACTTTAGGCAATTGGGTAACACCTTCAATTCTATCTTCGGAGCCTACAAAACAGAAGGTAAGATTTTCTTGTGAGTTATAGTAAATTCATCATTCAAAGTTTCCAAATCTATTAGCATTGCTAACAACGATTCTATAACTTTACAAGTTTCAGTAACTTGCTCGTTCGCTTCCAATTTAGCTTTAATCTCCAACTCATCTTGAACACTTTCTTCTTTAGACATATCCTGCACAAATGAACCAACAATATTACATTGATAAACGAATTGAAAATCATTTGGGTGCTTCATTGCTTCAAAAATATTGAACTTCACTATCTCTCCATCAAATTCAACAAAAAGAGTACCCTTATCTACATCAATTTTCGTCTTGATCATTTTCATATATGACCCACCCAACAAAATTGAAGTTGAATGTTCAACACTATCTCCATCCATTTTCAAGGTGTAAAAATCCACTAGAAATACCCAATTGTTAACTATGACTAAAACATCCTTAATAACTCCAATAAAGACACACATATGAACGATCAGCTAATTAAATAATCACATTAGTTTCTTACAAAGAATTCATATTTAAAGCTCAGTAAATTGAGAATGGCATGACATTAATAGATCCACCTAAGTTTAACATGACATGCTCAATTTTCTTATTACCAATATACACACAAAAGTGTAAACATACCTGAATCTTTGCATTTTTGAAGTAATTTTCTATTTATCACAGCTGATAAATTCTTACCCAAAATTATTTTCTCCTTGTCCATCAACTTCCTTTTATTTGTGCACAACTCTTTCAAGAATTTTCATATTTCAGAACTTGATTGATGGCTTCAAGAAGTGGTATATTGATTTCCACCTTTTCGAAGGTTTCTAGGATTTCTCTTTCATGCTCATCTTCTTTTGGTTTAGCTAACCTACTAGGAAAAGGAGGTGCACGTGCATTAATTGATATTGATGAAGATACATCACTTTTTTTAACCTTTATTGATTCTTAAGTTAGAAGTTCTTCCTTCTTTTCTCTATCATCGTACTTTTCTACCTCCATTGGTACAGAAGTTCTAAACCGAATTTCCTTACCACTTTTGAAAGTCATTGCAGTCACATTCTCTTTAGGATTCACCATCGTTTGGGAAGGTAATTTTTCTAATGCTTATGCTTCTAATTTACTAATAGAGGTGGGTAATTGAGTGATTTGATTTCCTAAAATTTGAAGGCTTGCTTTTGTTTCTTATTGAAATTGTTAAGTATTAGTAGCAAGTTCCTTAACAATTTCATCCAAAGACATACCTAAATTTGAAGATTGAGGTTGAGCATATGTAGAGGCTAGAGGTTGTCTATTAAAATTGTGAGGTTGATATCTATGTTACACTCCTTGATTTTCATAGCTAAAGTTTGGATGGTCCCTCTATCCTGGATTATAGTAATTGGAATAAGGGTCATATTTTCATTGAGGTTAACCTAGGAAGTCCCTTATTGCATTAGTTTCTTAAAGGGAATCTTAATGTAGGGCACATATCCATAGGATGTCAAGAGAATGAGCATATTCCACACACTTTTGCCAATTGTAATTGACCTACAACTATTTGACGAACTAGAGTAGTTAAATATTAAATTTTATCCTTAAGGTGCGAGTTACTTACCTCATTCACACGCTTAATAGCTCCATCCATCCTTGTCCCAAACTATTGAGAATTTTTGGCCACAATTGATATCAATTGTTTGGTTGCCTAATGTGTTTTATAAAGCTCCCCCATTAGCTGCAATGACCATACTTCGATCCATTGGCAATAGTCCTTCATAAAAGTACTGAACCAAAAGTTGATCAGGAGAATTTGATGATGTAGACAGTTGGCATATAATTCCTTAAAACTTTCCTAATATTCATATAACGTTTCTTCAGTAACTTGACTTATCCCACATATCTCCTTTATGATATTCATTGTTGTTAATGCAGGAAAGAACTTCTCCATTAACATTCTTTTCATTTCATTCCATGTGGTCACTAAGCTAAGAGAAGATAATATAGCCAATCTTTTGCCTTATCTTTCAATGAGAACGGAAAGGCCTTGAGGTTAATTTGTTCTTCTGTCACCCTTATGGCTTCATTCTAGAGTAGACAACATGAAATTCCTTTAGGTGTTTATATGGATCTTCACCTGCAAGATAACAAAAAAATAGGCAATAAGTGAATCAAACCATTTTCGATTTGAGATCTACCTCAACATCTGGAAATTGTATGTATAAGGGTTATTTATTTAAATTCATTGCCTCTAATTCCCTCAACAATCTAGGGTAAGATTTGCTATCTTTTCTTTCGCTTCTTGAAAATTAAAGTCTTCACTAATTGTTAGATTTATTTCAACTATCACGTCTGAAGGTGAATGACCACTTCCTTACTTAGTCTCTTTTCTTAAACAACTTGTTGTCTTCTCAATTTTTATATTATATTATAATTTACCTATCTGAGAAGCATGAGTCACTAAGAAACTAAAATAGTTCCCTGATTTTAATCGAGTTGTCGAAACCCTCAAAATAATTCTTATTCTCAAACTTCTTGAAGTGGTTGTGGAACCAGGTCAGTTAATTAATTAATTAACTATTAACAAGATATCAAATCAAATCAACTAAATATAAAAGTGAGAAATTCAAGAATACTAAACTTCAATTCAAGGGAAAGATCTCATCTAATTGTAACATTGATCATTGGTCTAAAAAAAATGTTTGTCACCATTTAAATAGTCAGACTGAAACATATTAGGAAAGCCACAATAAGTCTCAAATTTTCCTAAATTAATTGGTTCAAACTTAGAATCCAAACCAAAACTTACCATCCATTGATTGGGTGTAATAGCATTCCATATTAAATAAAGGATAACAATAAGCTTAGTTAAAAAGACTAGCCCTAAATTAAATAATCAAAATAACTGCAACTATTCAACTTGGTTTTCTTGTTTATCAATAGTTAAATATGTTATTTCATAAATAACCTATTTGCTACTTGTACCAATCTTTCATGGCAATAATGGATCACTGAATTCATGGATAGTGATAGAACAATCAATATTAAATTAAATTGTCAAATTAATCAATATTAATCATTCATCAAATATAAGAGCACAAAACAAGAAATACTTGAATTAAAACATGAATAAAAGTTAAAAACAAAACCCCACAAGGTTATAACTAGAATATCGAATCCCCTTAAATCATAATGATTGAGTTTAGCCACATATGGCTTTGTCTCCAATACCAAAAAATATATAAAAAGATAAAGAATTCAGAGAAAAGTAAGAAGAGAACAATTTATTCTTTGGAGAGGTGAGGAATGTCCCTTTTATAGTGTTTTCCTACTCTAAACCTAATCTTATCCTATCTTGCAAAGATGTTTATCTAAAACAAATCTCAATCCCTTCAAGATAGGGATAAAAAGAAGTTTCTTACTTAAACTTCAACTCTTTAAGAAATCTAATATTTGGCTTTATCTCCTTTTATCCACTGCATTAATCTTTCACTTTATCCAAAATTTGTGATTATCACCAATAGTGTCCCAAATTTGATACAATCTCCTCTTTTCATCTCCTAAAACAAAACAAATATTAATTTTCATATTTAAGCATCAAAATAAATCAAAAACAAAGGAGATAATATCAAATAATATATTAAGATAACATCTTATCAAGGACCAGTTGATATGTAGATTATTTAGTATATATAGGATTAGCTGCAACCTAACAATAAAATAAGGACTTACTATTCCTCCAATAGCTTATGCTTCCTTATACATAATCAAACAAATGTTGGCATTGTCTATATGTAAGCCTCTTAATTGTTATAGATACCCGTAAGTAGGAGAATGGGGGATTTAATTTGTAGCCTTGATATTTCAACCATCTATAATGAAACATATTTAGCTCCAATAAATACTATAAATTGTATCTTGTCTCATTAATGACCAACCTCAGTAACTTATTAAATATGTTGAGAGAATCAATTATGCAAGCAATTGAATTAGGCTCAGTGCCAAAAAGTAATCATTAGCAAATAAGATACTGAAAATCCTCAATCTCTTACATTTGTTATGAAATTTAAAGCTACCATCTAGCCTTATATTGTGATTAATCAGCCTTATAAAAACTTAAAAACATAAAGTAAATAAATAAGAGGATAAGGGGTCACTTTGTCTAAGGCCTTTTACACCTCTGATTAACATTACAACTTCTCCATCTATGAGTATGCTAAAAGATATGGTTATGACACATTGCTTAATCCATTTGAAGAGGGAGGAAAGCCAAATGCTTATAATGATTACATAATGAATTGTTAATCAACATATCAAATGTTTTGTAGAAGTCAATTTTCATTAGTTAACTTTTGTTAGAAGTTTTTTGTGATAATCCTTAAATAGCTCTTGGGCCCATATGATATTATCACATATAGAGTCGTCCTTTATAAAGGCACAATGGATTTGATTGATGATTACGAACAAAACCTACTTCATTCTTGAGACTAATAGTTTGGAGATTATTTTAAAGATTGTATGCAATTAAAGGATAGGTTAGGAGACTTAGGATCCAAATATATATGAGTTTTGATCTTACCATTATTGAATAATTCAAGTATTGCACTAGTCAGTTGTGTCTTAAGTATCCCCCAAAATTCTTATAAAAAGAATGCATTGAACCCATTAGTCTTAGGAATCTTGTTAGGATTGAGACTAAATAAGGCATATTCAATTTCAAAAAAAGGATAAGGTTTAGTGAGGAATTCAACTTGCTCGCTATTAATTAACTTTAGTAAGAAGGAGTTCGATATCTATGGTGATGGGCAACTATTAGAAGTTGAGCCTAGTAAGTTTTAGAAGTAGTCAACTACCACACTCTTTAACCCACCCTCAAATTACCTTACCATCTTCAATTATGAGGGATATTATCTTACTTATATTTCCTCTTTAGAATAAAACTTTATGGAAGAAGCTTGTATTGTTATCCCCCTCCTTAAGTCATTGAACACTAGATTTCTATTTCATAATGCATCAGTGCAGTATTCTCCTATATTTGTTTAATAGGGTCCTAAGGAGCCTTATAGAGCTCATTTTGCTGTAATTAGAGTTGATACTTGGCCTTATCTAATGCTTGATTGGTGGTTGTCTGGTGTATTTGTTTGAGCCTCTTGAGTTTCTCTTTAACTCTCTATAATTTCTTAAAATATTTAAAAGGCCTTACAAAAAATAGGTAATCAATGATTACTTCCAATAATGTACGGTTTATTTTATTGCTTGTAATCAAATAAACCCTACATTATTGGCCTCCTAGAAATAAAAGGTTAAGATGAATAATAATTGTAATTGTAAGTAGTTATTTAGGAAGAATTGGAAGATCCTTACTAATTATTGTTAGAATCATGATTAGTTTTAAGCCTGAAATAGTTAAAGTGCACTAATAGTAGTTACAGATCAAATTATTCATATGTAGGTGAGCATTGACTATGTTCAAGATATCATTAAAGTAAAATTTATATATGTTACAATTTGTTTTAAATACAAAACCTACACAATGATCTAATCTTCATCAGTTATTTTGTCAAAGCACTATAGCTGGTGTTAAAGGATTTTAACACCAATGTGAGGGCTCAAGAAGCTAAAGGCATTAAGATTGTCAAGATAGTGACAACCTTCATCTTTTAAACTATTTGAACACTTTAGGTTTAAATGACTTAAAATGTGATGGTGCTTTTCTCACTTAGAGTAATAAATAGAGTGATAATTGGCTTATAAAGAAAAAACTAGATATTGTCATTATTAACATTTTGTGTCTTTTAAAATTCTCTAAAAGTAAGGCTCATTTTCTACCTACCATTATGTGTTGATCATTATCCTTAGGTGTCAAGTTAGGGAAATTGAACTATCCGTTTCGTTATTTCAGGTTAGTCTCTTAGCTAAAAGGGTCTGAAGAAGCTATAAAGAAAGGTTTGAGTGCATAAATAGAAGGATTTAAGACATACAAATGCATGAGAAAACTACAAGCTGTGAAATGTGAATTGAAAAAGCTTCATATGGAGAAAGTAAAGCATACTAAGGCTGATATCAGTAAGGCTAGCAAAGAGATGAGCCTTATCCAAAAAAAAAACTAGAAGGAACTCTCCTGAATATCATCTTAAAAATTAGGGAAAGGAATGGAGTTGATATGTATACTATAGCTTTGGAGAATCATCACTCAATCTTAATGCAAAAGGCTTAAATTAATTGGATAAAGGATTGGGATAGAAATACCATCTACTTCTATAATTACATTCTATATGTAAGGAACAAAATAAAATATGTTCCTTGATGAATGAGGATGACAAAACCAAGAGGGAATGAAGAAAGTTGCTATAAATTATTTCTAACATTCCCTAGGAACCCCCAACACTATCTTTTCCAATCAATAAGTACTCAGGGTTATAATAGTAGGCTCACTTGTTTTACAACAAAAGGAATGTTTGGTTAAGCCTTGATGTGATAAATGCAAGTTTTTTAAAAAAAGAGATGGAATCATACAAGTGACATGGTAGTTAAAGTAGTAATGGAGTTCTTCTCTAAAGGAAAATTGCTAAAGGAGCTCAATAAAACTTATGTGAGTTTGATCTATAAAAAGCACAACCCTAGTTCTATAAATGATTATAGACTGATCTCATGTTGTAATGTCACATATAAAATCATTTTTAAGTTACTTACTACTAGACTCATGGTGGTACTGAAGGACTAAGTCAATCCAAGCCGAGGTGTTTTTATACAAGGCAAGAGTATATGGGACAATCTATTCATAGCTCAAGAGCTCTTTATGTTTGGCACCCCGCCCTTGCGAGTCACGCGCCCGACATCCTAAGTGACATATGAACGTGCATCCCATAAGGGTGGTGTGCCCACACCAGTCAACCATTAACAACAAACTCGTTTCTCCTATTTCCGAACAGATTTTGGGAAACCTCAAATCGGAATTACAATTTGACTTCTTTAGAACATTTGTTTCCCACTGTCTTAAGTTTCTAATGACACCAAATTCATTCAACTTGGTTCATAAATCTGAGAGTTAGGGCCCAAACACTTTCAGACTGTTATTAAGCTGAAACAACATACTATGCCTAACTTCCATCCAAAAATTGAAAGTCCTAGGGACTGAATTAAAATTTGATTCCTTCAGATGATTTGTAGCTCTATGCCTCCAGCCTAATTAGAGACAAGAATTATCTCATTTGAAGGTCGGACGATGCGGTTATGACCAAAAGAATCAAACATGGTTTTGTCCTCAATCATACAGAACCTATTTTGGGACGATTGAAATATCTTTCACTAGAAATATCAAATTAAGGTCATCTTAGAATGGTTTCGAAGTACACTTCTAAATCTACAACTTTTATGAAGACACAAAAGTGAGATTTTGTTATTTATAGGGTCAAAATTGGACCCAAAAAAGGGTCAGATGAAAGGCTTCAGTCTAAGACCCATTTTGGGATAATTGGCATAACTTTCACCTGAGATATCAGATTAAGGTCATTCTTACACAATTTGATAGAGGACTTCTATATCTAAAACTTTCATGAAGAATGAAGTGAGATTTTGTCATCTAGGGGGTTCAAATTGAACCAGATGAAGGGTCAGATGAAACTAGACGATGGCTTAGTGCACCAGACAATGGCTGGGTGCACCAGATGATGTGCACCAAATGATGGCTTAGTGCACTAGACGATGCGCACTAGACAATGGCTTGGTGCACTAGACGATGTGCACCAGATGATGGCTTGCTGCACTAGATGATGGCTTGGTGCACCAGACGATGGACTAGTCTAAATTGAAATCAGTAACTTCAAATGATCATAACTTTCTATTCCTATGTCCAAAAATTTCATACTATATACCGTTGAAAAGCTAGAAAGATAATCTCCAACTTTCTAGAAGGCATCTTTGTCTAGTTCAGCCCAGATCAACCCAGATTTTTCCCTGAAGTCAAGAAATGAATTTTTCCCTTATGAAAACTTGAAAATGCAATGTACAAACTTTGAGAGTCATGAGAAAAAATGAAATCGTATTCCATTAGCATCAAAAAGATAATAGTTTTACAAAGTTTTAGTGGGCATTTCAAGCCAGAAATACATCAATATCTCAAAATCACAAAATACAAAAGATACATGAACAATAATTTGCTCAAAATGCAACTAAAGTCTTGTTTTACAAGACGAGCTTAAATTACAAAAACATTGCAAAAGTGGAGTGATCCAAAAACAAAACGTACTTCGCATGTCCAAATAATGGTCTTGCGTAGCTGTGAACTTATGGGAGTCCATGAAGGAGCTCCATGCCACTAGCGGGCAGGCGGGAGAAGCCTTTTGTCAAAGTGCACT
>JAOTAX010000009.1:2588375-2610342 GCA_025629825.1 Erythroxylum guanchezii | reverse complement strand
AACTTAAACCCATGCATTTTCTAAGCTTCATGAACCAAAACCCTTCCAAAATTCCAAAAGATTAAGTAAGACCTTACCTTGAATCTTCACCAGATGAAGAGATTATTGGCTCAAATGAAAGCTCTTATCTTCCTCTATCTTTTTCTCTTCTTGCTCAACCTCAAAATCTCTCTAGAAAGCTTAGAAAAGATGAAACCCTAGCTCAACTCTCTTCTTTTCTCTCAAACCACCGAAATCTAACTTCCTCTCTTCTTGTATTCGTATTTTCTCTCCTTCCTTCTCTATTTTCGTTTTTCTTCTTCAAGAGCAAGACCACTCTTCTTTTTCCCATTCTACCTTTAATGAGCATAAAAAGTCTACTTTGCCCTCCATTTATGCCTTATGCCTATTTAAACTTAAGTCACATGCCAACTTTGCCCTTTATGCATTCTTACCACTTCAATTTAATGAACCCATGTCTACTCAATTTGACACAAAGTAATAACTCCAAAAATAATTAATCTACCAAAACCTCAAAAATTATTCAAATGATACTTAACATTAATGAAAAAAATTTGGGGGCCAACACTTTAAAAGTTATAAAAGAAAAAAGCCATTAAAAAAATTCTCGATGAAGATAGATTTTAAGAAAGCTTTCGATTTAATTAAATGAGAATTCATCATAGGCTTGCCTTTCTTAACTTATTCACCTATTGGATGAAGAAATATATCACTACCACTTCATTTGTTATAGTGGTGAGTGGTGAACCCACATTGTTTTTCCAATAAAGCCAAGACGCTAAGGCAAGATGCTCCTTTATCCTTTATATCTTTAACTTATGCATTGAGATACTCTATAAAATGACGGCATAAAGAGTTTAGTAGGAAAAAACTTTCAGGTTTCATAATAAATATAAGAAACTAAAGCTACTTAATATTTTTTTAGTTGATATATCTTATTTTGTTATATGGAGTTGATCAATATTCTACCAAAATACTTTATAAAAGTATTGAACTCCTTCAGTCTCTTATCTAACCTAATTATAAATAAAGGGAATAATAGCTTATATATCTCAGTTGATGTTCAGAAGTTAAGGACGCCTCTTACATTTATCTCAAGATTCAATTATCAGGAGTTGCCTTTTAAATATTTAATGATCCTCATCTATAATAGAAGGATCCGTTACAGAGATTGTCAGGCTCTTTATGATGCAATTCATAAAGGGATTGGTTATTGGAACAATAAACTCTTATCTTTTGCTGGAAGATTACAATTGATCACTTAAGTGCTTGATAACCTCAATACATAAGTGTTGTCACTTGTTCCTTCCCTAGAATCTCATTAAGGACATTGAAAAGTTGATGAAGAATTTTCTATAGTTTGGAAATTTAAAACTAAATTTGATTTCCAAAGTGAGGTCTTCTAAGGTTTGTTCTCTAAAGAATAAGGGAGTTTGGGGATAAATTCAAGTAAGATCTTTAATAAGATGTTACTAGAAAGAGGATATAGAAGCTCTTTACTGAGTTTGAATCTATTTGTGTGAAATAAATGTAGGCATACATCTTAAAATGCTAAAGCTTCTGGAGGATTAAACCTTAGCAACTTTTCTTTTGGTCTATAAATCAAATGTTAAAAATTAGAAGCTTTATAAACCTTGAGATGAAAATAATGATTGTGAATATGAACAAAACTTGGTTATGGTATGATAATTGGAATTATTTTGATACCCTCCACAAGATTGAAAGGAATAAACAATCTCAAGCTCTTAGTACTCCTAAAGGCTAAAGTTAATGTTATAATTGAAAATGGAGCATGGAGCTACAAATTTAGGGAATTCAATGCTATTATGAATAATAGAACTACACAAAATGGCCATAGCTCCAAATAATTCACTAATAAGTCCTATCTTCACCTTCTTTGACACGCTACTCCTTTGGTGCCTCGGAGAAAGCTTATTTGATTCAAGGATAACACCCTTAAAGCTTCCTTTATCCATGATTAGACATCAAAAAAAGTCTTAACACTCTAGACAAATTGAAAGAGATTTCTTTCACTAATACCTTGTGTAAACTATATGGAATGGAGAGTTAAACTTAGAATCATCTGCTTATCTCTTGCTATTACTCAAAATCATTTTAGAGCTACACTCTTAATCTATACATAATTTACTACTTGGAAAAACAACTAATTAGGGTTTATATATTAGGCTAGTAACGTCAAATTCACACATAAGGATGATCTGAAAATGTTTGAACTAGCGATCAACTATGGTACTTACGCAATCTAGAGTGAGAGGAATAAAAGGATTTTTTTAAAAGAATCTCAACCACTTTTCGAGTTCATCTTATAATTTGATGGATTAGGCAGGTGATTTTGACTCGAAATATTCATCTTAGGATAAGCTTAATTTAGTTATGAAATAAATGTTTAGCTTTAAACTACAGAGTCTATCGAGAATCTCTTAGTCTCTAACTTAGAGTGTTGCTCAAACACCCAATGTGTAATTCGTACATGTACTCATCTTGTTACCTTGGCTCCTGTCATGTATTCTCTTCTTACTTTTAATAGAAATAATTGTTACTTATTTAATTTTAACTAAGTTGTTACCTAGGTTCAACAATTTAAAACCTTTTATACTTTTTTGCTATATTAATGAAATTCCTTTAGTTTTTAGAAAATACCAATGTAAATTAGGAATTCATTCAATTACAGCAACTAGGGATGATAATATGTCGAACTAAGTTAGACAGTAATAGACGTTTTAAGCTCAATGTTTTTCAAAATGATATTGTTTTGATTTTTGATAGTTTTAGTTCATATTATGATAGTATGACAATGCCACGATCATGACCCTGTTTGAAGCCTATTGCTATGATCGTGACCTTGTTTTAAGCCTACTATCATGAATGTGGCCCTATTTAAAAAGCTAAAGGAATTTCATTTAGATCGTGACCCTATTTCAAACCTACTGTATGATCGTGACCAAGTCCAATCGCTTATTGTCACGATCGTGACACGGCAGGGCAAGAGTGGAAAATTAGAAAGTTTTCATGCGCTTTTCCAATTTTACCCCTCCTTTCTCCTTCCTAACTTTTATATTCACTCTTCCCCTCATTTTTCTTACCTTCAACACTCTCTCAAATCTCTTTCTAGATTTAAATCTCTCAAATTCTCTAACTCCTCTCTACACGTATTCAAAATTTTCATTCTTTCTCTTAGCTCTTTACCCACAAATTATTCACTCCAAATGGGTCCAAAAATTAATCAGACGGTAAAATGCACACAACCAAAAGGAAAAGTGCAAGTATTAAGGTGCGGTCAATGGAATTGAACGACGGATTTCGGAGCCCCTTTTTTGATTTGTTCGAAAGACAAAGGTACTCATTTCCAAAATCTTTGTTCTAGAAATGTAGTTATGCCTAGGTATCTAGACTTTGATATTTTGGAAACACTTAGATTGAGAGACAAGGTTGAGAATCTAGGTAGAAGAATTCAATGGGATAAGTTACATGCATTTTACCTTTATTGTATATGAGGAACTAACCCTTGAATCTTTCACCTCTCTTTAATTTGAATTAAGTAACCTTAAAGAATTTTGGTTTCGGTTGTGGGGTCGACCATATGAATTGAACCATGAGACTATGTGTGAAATTGGTAGATTCCCATAATCAACCATAGTTGATCAACATGATGATTTTTATGCCTAACAGTATTAGACCCAATTGACTAGTAGGAAAACTTTGATGCTAAGAATACACATAACAATATCATTCGTAGTCCTGAACACTTGTTGTTGCATAAATTTATATGTTAAACTGTTTTTGATAAAAGCAAAAGCAACAAGTGCTCAGTGAAGGAATTATTTATTTTGTGGCGCATGGATAATGACATTCAAGTTTGCACAACCACACATATTTTTAATACCATTATTGCTATTCTGAAAAGGAGAAGTAGTAATCTTGGCATGAGATATTTGATTACTACCATTGATGATTATTATGGTGTCAATAGTGATGGACTAACTATTCTTATGCCTGAGTTTCTTAGTACTTGTCATTTGATGAGAGCTGAGATCTTGATGTCCCAACATATGGAACTTCGAGATATCAATGATAAATCTCATATGTTTGGAATTTGATATTTTGGAAACACTTGGATTGAGAGACAAGGTTGAGAATCTAGGTAGAAGAATTCAATGGGATAAGTTCATGCATCTTACCATTGTTGTATATGAGGAATTAACCCTTGAAATTTTCACCTCTCTTTAATTTGAATTAAGTAACCCTAAAGAATTTTGGTTTCAATTGTGGGGTTGACTATACGAATTAAACCATCCCGTAATCAACCATTGTTAATCAACATGATGATTTTCGTGCCTAACGGTATCAGACCCAATCGACTAGGATGGAAGACTTTGATGCTAAGAATACACATAACAATATCATTCATAGTCCCGAAAACTTGTTGTTGCACAAATTTATATGTTAAACTATTTTTGATAAAAGAGAAAGCAACAAGTGCTCGGTGAAGGAATTATTTATTTTGTGATGCATAAACAATGACATTCAAGTTTGCACAACCACACATATTTTTAATACCATTATTGCTACTCTAAAAAGGAGAAGCAGTAATCTTGACATGAGATATTTGGTTACTGCCATTGCTGATTATTATGGCGTCAATTGTGATGGACTAAATGTTCGTATGCCTGAGTTTCTTAGTACTCATCATTTCACGAGAGCTGAGATCTTGACGTCTCAACATATGGAACTTCGAGATATCAATGCTAAATCTCATATGAAATGCATGATAGGATAAGCTAGTTCTAGCTCAGCACCACCTGAGTAGCAAGTTGAAAAATCAACCAGTGAGGAGTTTGAGGAAGAAGAAGTTGTCGGATGGGAAAAGGTGCTGAATGCAATTTCAGACAACAACAAACTATTAAACGAGATGAAGCAAGAACAACAACGACAATGCCGAGGCATATGGAGAATTTACAAATACTTTAATGCATAAAGCATTCAAATACCATCTCCGACACCATCACCACTTCAATTGTCGTAACGAGTTCATGCTCTAACCTTTCTCTTTTTCTTTTGTTTTTATTTTTTGCTTATCATTTTTAGCTTCTTTTTATGTGTTGTTTGTTCTCTTCACATTGAGGACAATATATAGTCCAAGTGTGGGGAGGTTCGTATTGTTATTGTCATCATGAATGTGAATTTAGTATGTCATATTGTTAGTTTTGCATAAGTTAATATGGTGTGTAGCATAAGTGTGAATTGTGTGAATGAGTCAATGGTTATAACTTGATGGAATTAGTTTAGCTTTGAACATATTCTTTAAGCTGTAAAGAAATATTAGTTTGTGAAATTTTTGTTCTAAGTAGCTTTGGTTAAATATATACGTTAATTAGGATATGACGTTACTTCGTTCACCTTAGGAAATTTGTTACATACATTTATAATTATAAGTCAATTGAATTAGTAGCATCATTAGTAACATTTCATGAGGATGATTAGCTAAAAGAAATGAGGTAGGCTATGTGAAATGTGAAAAAAAAAAATGTGTGTATATCTTTTTAAATAACTATTCTGTTGACCTTCAAGTTATGAATAGAGCTAATAGCCAGTTGTTAATGTTATATAGCTGAGTAATTGGGGCATATTCATCACAAATGTTTACTTTCGTATCAAAAGGCTATAATGTCATTCCAACTAAACCTATTAATAAAACGTGTCTTAGTTTAGTAACCGGGGGACATTCATCACAAATGTTTGTTTTCGTATCAAAAGACTAAGTCAACATTAAAGAAAATGAACAAAATGGTGTTTTGATAAATAAATCCTACCTATCTTTGAAAATAACAAGAATTTTCATGAAAAGTTACTTATTATTAATGTGTGTGTACAAGTGCCTAAGGTGAATGAATATGATGTTAAGGTCTTGATTAGTATTTATGTTCGATCCAAAGTGCATAGCCATAGATTGCATAAGTTAATATGTTGGAACAACTTGATTGAATGTTAATCGAAGTTAAATTAGTTTCATGAAGTTAGATGCCATTATATCATTATTACATGTGTATGAATGTATGTGATTTTGTTAGAGTTTATGTTTGTTTTGTTTTTGCTTTAGGAGGAGCAAAAGTTTAAGTGTGGGGATGTTGATAGTTATAGTTTACATTATTTTTTAGTAGGTGTTTTAGTGTGCTTTTAGGTGTTGATTAGATGATTTATGCATGTTTAGCTTTAGAATTATGTTAATATGATTCTATGTTTATGTTTTTTAGTGTTATATGGTTTAGAGCATGATATTGGACTTTAATTTTGTGCACTTAAAGTGTTTTGATGTTTTTGTTAGTGTATGAACTTAGATGAAGAAGATTAAAGGAAGATGGAGAAAGCTCGGAAAAAAGGCTAGGATCACGATTGTGACGTGACACCCTTGTCATGGTCGTGATAGAAAAGAATCACCCAGGGTTATGATTGTGACACCCATGTCATGGTCATGACAAAAGGCAATTTTTACTGGGTCAGAATCGTGACAGGCACTCGCTAAACGTGGGGATCTCCTTATGTTTTGATATTTGGATCGTTTTTTTTAGACATTTTGACTTGGGTAAAACCTAGACTTTACCCAAAATGACCCATGAACTATATAAAAAGATTAAATGACTCACATTAGAACTAGCCTCCTTTTTCCAAATTGAGAAAGAATATAAGGAAGAGTAAGAAGGAGAGAAGAGATGAGGAGCATCTACAGCTGTTATCCAGCCACTCCAAACCAACCATTTCAAGTTCTTTTCTACTTTCTCTTGTTTATTTACTTCATCTTGATGCATAACTTGGGTTTGAGAATGTTAAACATGTTGTTAATGATGTTCTAATTTCATTGTGGGATTTATTCTTGAATCATTTTGAGACTTAATTGCTTTTGATCTTAATGAAATGTTTGGGTATTATGATATTTATGGTTTTTACATACTTCGATAATAAATCAAGTGATTGAATCAATGGTACATGATTAGACTGGGTAATGAGAATTAACAACCTAATAAATCACATAAATATCAAATCGATAATTATACGAAGAGAGATCTTGTGTGAGGACCCAATTATCTAATAGATCGCTTAAGAACTAATTGAAGATGTAGGCTATTTTTGTAAATTGAGAGATTTCAAAATCAAAATTTTGGAATCAATTGGGGATTATTAATTAAGGTTAAATGATTAAATCTTGAGAGAGAATAATTAAAACTTCAGAAAATCTGTGATCGATGTCGATTGTTTCAAAGTTGGTTAAGGTAGCAAAATGACGACAGAATGAATCATATGTTCTCATAATTGATTGATCTGATTTATCGCGATATCTCAATTGTTAAATGGTTAGTGCTCTATTTGATTTAATTGTGTTAATTTTGAAATTTTAGTTTCATTCAACTTATATTTGATTGCTTAATTTTCTGGTTATTTTTATTTTCATTTAAATCATGTTTTTACAACCTTAGACAAAGTTAAGATTCAATTAGTTTTAGCTAATTTTTTGTGGGATCGACGCCTCAATTACTACAAGTTACGAACCGTATATTTGCAGAATATTGAGAGTTTTACATTAGATAAAACTTACTCAACAATTTTATGCAGTCTTCTTTTTATAATTTTTACAAAGAGACTTTTTTAGTGATTCAAACCTGTAACCTTATGATCAAAAATAAGAAAATTTTACTAATCGCTCTAAAGTTCTCTCACAAACAACAACTCAAATTTTTAATTTAATTTAGAAGTTCATTTAATTACTAAAACGTATGCAAGAACAGTCTTACAGATACCGCTGGTATCGATCGCGAAACAGAACGGTATCCATTATTACAGTGCTGGCCTTGAATACCAATTAGTACCATAGTTTTTGGTTGGTACTGGCAGTACACAAAATAGTGGCGCATACTGGCCAGTACTATGAAATTCAAAAATAGAGGGACGTATTTGCAAATTTAAAATTTTTAACCTAAACCTACTCGACATAACCCCCTACCCCCAGATGCTGCCTCTGCCTCTTGAACCTTCTCGCCTTCTTCTCCTCCTCCGTCCCCTCCTTCCTCTCTCCGTTGTCCCCTCGTCTTCTTCTCTGTCTCTAGAGCCCAGTCTCCACAATCTCTTTTTTTTTTTTCTCTCGCTCTTTTCGACTCTCACTTCTTCACCACCACCGTGTTCTCTCTCTCTCTTTGTTGTCTTCATCTCCGACTAGTGTCTGGTCCGGCGGTGCTGGTGCGTCTCTCATCCTGCCCGATCCACGCCAGCATCAGAAGATAGAGATTGTCCCTCGGCTTGCGTCTTCGTGTCCCCTGAAGACGCCACCGTCGTCGGCACTAACGCCTGAAGGAGGAGAGATTGTCGCAGCCTCTCAGTCTCCGCCGATCTGCGCGACCCGAAACCTCTGAGTTCTAACCCATCAGTGGAGACCTGACCCACACTAACCCGAAGACCCGAAGCTTGTTAATTTTTTTGGGGTGTGTTTTTTTAGTTTTCCAATTTTTCCTACTTAAATCTTAATTGCATTATTTATTGTGTTGGATAATTGGATTGGATATTGGATTTATGAAATATTTGGAAGTTGGAAGTTTTCTGAGATGTATGTTTTGCGTTTATCTGGTCTGGTTATGATATTGTGGTTGGAAATGTTGAAATAGAAATGGAGTTGAATTGTTGAATGATATTGGTTCTGGTATTGTGGTTTTGTTCTGGCATTGTGATTGCTTTTTTGATTGCGTGGGATGGAATTTGGGAATGGAAATGTTGAATGGTAAGTTGATTATGGTATTGTCATTTGGAAATGGAAATGGGAATGGAGTTGATTTCACGGTGAATGAT
The DNA here is from genome assembly GCA_025629825.1 of Erythroxylum guanchezii. Taxonomy (NCBI): domain Eukaryota; kingdom Viridiplantae; phylum Streptophyta; class Magnoliopsida; order Malpighiales; family Erythroxylaceae; genus Erythroxylum; species Erythroxylum guanchezii. The sequence goes on along the minus strand of JAOTAX010000009.1, from coordinate 2,601,492 downwards.
GTATTGGTTATAAAGAATTAAAGATTGGTTTAAGTTTATATTTATGGTAAGTTTTTGGATGAATGATATGTATGTATTATGCATGGCTTAACAATATTGATTATCAAAATTGAAAGATGATAATCAACATTTGAACCTAAATGTAAAATTAATAATTAAATGTAAAATTGTAAAATTGATAATCAAAATTTGTAAAATTGTAAAAACTTAAATCATTAATTGACACATTCTTAATATTTGTGAAATGGTATTTTATTTTTAATATTTGGGTATTGAATTTAGGTAAATAATTCAGTATAAAATTATACAATTGGAAATTAATAATAATTCGGTTGTAGTTAATGATAGTATTTGCCTATTTGGGTATTAGTTTTGGGTAAATAATTAATTGAGTATAAAGTATGTTGAACTTTAATTATTTGGTAATATATATGTGTTGGGTATCATAAATATTTATAATAGATAATGTATGAAAGTAGTGATGTAATAAATGTATGTGAAAAAGAACTTTTTTTTGTCAAATTGTGAATATGTTGTAGACTTGTAAGTTCCAATCATTTATACTTAGACTTATTGATGTCAACTAAAAATTATAAAAGCAATATATATATTTAAGAACAAAATATAGAATGGTGTATATAATATTACGGTTTTGTTAGAAATAAAAAGAAGATTCAAAGCTTTAAATAAGAAATTTTTTTTTCCAAAGAAACTATATCCTTCAACTTGATCCTCATGTTATGAATATATCATTCAACTTGATCATCATGTTATGAATATATGTGTATGAACAATTGTATAAGATATGTCATTTATTATTTGGCAATTATGTAAATCATATCATACCCTTCAACTTGATCCTTATTTTTAAAACTTTGAATTGAAATTGTTGGAAATTATTGGAAATGGAAATTGTTTGTGTATGATTTGTGGAAGTTGGAAATGGAAATTTTTGAAAATTGTTAGAAATAGAAATTGTTGGAAATGAAAATAGAATTATGAATGTTTTGTGATTGTTGGAAATGGAAATTGTTGAAATTTTTTTATAGTTGTTGGAAATGGAATTGGAAATTGTTAGAAATTGAATTGGAATTATGAATGTTTTGTGATTGTTGAAAATGAAAATTGTTGAAAATTGTTGGAAATGGAAATGGAATTTGTTGAAAATTGTTGGAAATGGAATTGGAAATTGTTGATAATTGTTGGAAATGGAATTGGAAATTGTTTAAAATTGTTGGAAATAGAAATAGAATTATGAATGTTTTGTGATTGTTAGAAATGGAAATTGTTGAAAATTGTTAGAAATGAAAATTGGTTTATGAATGTATTGTGATTATTGGAAATGGAATGGGAAATTGTTGAAAATAGAAATGGAATTATAAATGTTTTGTGATTGTTGGAATTGGAAATTGTTGCTAATTGTTGGAAATGGAATTGGAAATTGTTGGAAATTGAATTGGAATCATGAATGTTTTATAATTGTTGGAAATGGAAATTGTTGAAAATTGTTAGAAATGGAAATGGAAATTATTGAAAATTGTTGGAAATTACAATGGAATTATGAATGTTTTGTGATTGTTAGAAATGGAAATTTTTGAAAATTATTAGAAATGGAAATTGGTTTATGAATGTATTGTGATTATTGGAAATGGAATTGGAAATTGTTGGAAATGGAAATAGAATTATGGAAATTGTTGATAATTGTTGGAAATGGAATTAGAAATTGTTAGAAATGGAAATGGAATTATGAATGTTTTGTGATTGTTGGAATTGGAAATTATTGAAAATTGTTGAAAATGGAACTTGTTGATGTATAGAATGTTGAATGTTTTGAATTGTTAGCTTTTGACTTATAGTGAATTGTGTTCCATGAAATTGAATTGTGTGTAATGTAATTATACAGAATGAGTTATATTATATAAGATGGATATGCATATTGTGTACTGAAATTATGTGTTACTTATTTTTATGTGTACAGATAAATGGAAGAAAGTTTAAGTACTCCTGATTAACCCACTTCAAGAAGATACAATGATCCAGCTTGAGTTCATACTACATCGGTTCCCAGTATGAGGAACCATACCATTTGCTTGTTTTTAACAAGTATTTAAAAGGTGGAGGAATCACCTGATTAAAAAAACATCTAGCTGGGGTTAAAGGCGATGTGGAACCCCGTAAAAAAGTAAGTCAAGATGTGAAGTGGCAGATAAAAACATTGCTTGATGAATATCAATATGAGAGAGATAGAAGGGAAATGTTAAATTTTGAATTTGGTATTGGAAGTTTGCTTTCTAGTTTTCGTGGTGATTTTGGAAATATTGAAGGAAGTGGTAATGGTAGTAGTACTGGTACTGATAGTATTCCATCTCAGGCTCAAGAAGAAGTACCTGAATCTGATGTGAGGAAGAGAAGAAGGCAGTTGACTAGTTTCTTTGCACCACGAATAACTCCTGGAGCCCAACCTTTAATTCGTAGTGCAATGCAATCATGAGATGAAGCTTACAATGTCAATATGGCAGTAGCTAGATGGTGGTATGATACAGGTTTATCATTCAATGCTTTTTAGTCTTATTATTATCAACCTATGATGGATGCAATAGCCTCTTATGGTCCAGGATACAAAGGTCCTTCGATAGATGACTTAAGAGGTAAACTTTTGAGTTGTACTGTTTTTGAAATTAGAAGTTATTTGGCTTAAAGAAGAGTGAATTGGGCTACTTATGGATGTTCAATCATGTGTGATGGTTGGACAAATAGGATATAAGAGCCTATAATAATTTTTTTGGTTTATTCTACAATTGGCTCTATGTTTTTGAAATCTATTGATGCATTTGGCCTTATTAGAAATATTGAGACTTTGTTTGCGATATTTGATGAAGTTATGAATGAGGTAGGGCCAGAAAACATTGTTCAGTTTATTACTAACAATGATTTCGCTTATAAAGCGGCAGGAAAAAGGTTGCAGAATACGTATAATTCATTTTTTTGGACTCCTTGTGTTACACATTGCATTGACCTAATGCTGGAGAATATAGGAGATCCTAGGTATTTTCCTGTTATTGATGAGACTATGCACAAAGTTAAAAAGGTGACAAAGGTCATTTATAATGTAACATCCCATTCTCATACTAAGGGTTAGAACCCTAAAGTTCGGTATATGTGAGCTCAAAGAGAGATTAAGAAAATGCATTTCATGCTCATGCATAATATTAGTATATACGCACATGAATTTGAATTTTTGCACACATCAAAATGACTGAACATGCATTCATTGACAATTTTCAGGTATAATTGATCTATAAATGTGATTATATTTGGAATTGTGGATTATATGTGTGAAAATTTTAATTAAAGTGTTAAGGAAATTAAAGTGTTCAAGGGTATCTTTAGAAGATTTCTTAAGGGTATAAGACCATAAGCTTATAAGGAAGGGCAAAATGGACAATTTAGACTCATTAAGGGCATAAAAGGAAGAAGAAAAGAGTGTCTTGCATTTTAAGGAGGGAAAAACATGAATTTAGAGAGAATAACAAAAAAACAGAATAGAGAAAGAAGAGAGTTTCGATGGAGAAGAGAGAAAGAAGAGAAAATATGCTAGGTTTCGATTTTTCTTAGCCTTCAAGAGAGATTTTGAGGTTGTTCAAGAAGAGAAAAGTTTCCATTTGAGCTAAAGATCTCTTCATTTGGTGAAGAACCAAGGTAAGATCATTTTGAATCTTTTGAATTTTTGGAAGGATTTTAGTTCATGGAGTTTAGAAAATGCATAAGTTTTAGAATTCTAGAATCAATTTTAGTGATTTTACATTGTGGGATTTTTAATTGAATTCCTATTGAATGGGGTTTTGTCATTGATGAAGGAAATCAAGAAAGCCAAGAGGAGCAAGAGAAGAGGCATTTTGAGCAAGTCTTTAAGCAAGGGAATGAAGGCAGGTATATGTTTATAATAAAGTAAATAAGCCACTAATGTTTTCTTTAAATCAAGGAAGTTTAATGATTTCAATTGCATTATAAGTGTTGCATTTATTGCTTTTTGAATGAATTGTTGATATATATATATATATATATATATATATATATATATGCACATAAGTGAGATGTTATGGAAAAGAAAGTTAGGAATTATGAATGATGAGACATGGTTGAATGTGATGAGTCAAATGAGTTGAGATTTGAGAGTTTACGGAAATCAATTGGGTAGTTGGAATGTTAATAAGTGATATTGTATTAGAGGAAGTGAATATGAGATAGCTACATTGATTTGTAATTTTGACTCTTTTGGAGGCAAAATGTGTTTTTGAGACCTTCATGGAAGTTGTAGGTCTAAAAGTTCTCTTCGAAACCGTATTTGAATGACCCTAATCCGACATCCCTAGTAAAAGTTATGCAAATTGCCCCAAAGTAGGCACAGTATGATTGAGGACAAAATCATAGTCTTTCATAAGGGTAAAATTTGTGTTCTAATTTCAAAGGAAATTCTGGATTGATCTAGGCTGAATTAGAGAAAGTTTTCTTCATAAAAGTTGTAGATCTTTCTTTTATCTTCCAACGGTATATAGTATATGATTTTGGGACATCGGAGTTAAGAGATATGATTATTATAAGTGGTGATGCTTCTTTGACCAAGCATTCGTCTGATGCTTCTTTGACCATTCGTCTGACCAAGCTTTTGTTTGATGCTTCTTTGACCATTTGTCTTATGCATCTCTGACCATTCGTCTGATGCTTCTTTGACCATTCGTCTGATGCATCTTTGACCAAGCCTTAGTCTGATTCATCTTAGACTGACTTCTTTCATCTTACCCATCTACCCTTTTGGAAATTCGAGATTTTGACCATCTAGATGGAAAAATCTCTCTTTGAGGTCTTCACTAAAGTTGTATATCTCAAAGTCCTCTTTGAAACCATCCATAGACAATCTTAATCTAACATCTCTAGTGAAAGTTATGTCAATTGTCCCGAGATAGGTACAACATGATTGAGGACATGAGCATGTTTAACTCTTTTGGCCATAACTTCATAACCCGACCTCCGAATGAAGTGATTCTTGAAGCAATAGATTCATAACACAATTTTATATATCTCAATAAAAATTGGTAGCATTATGAACTGATTTGAAAAACTTTTGATTGAAGGAAAGTGAGGGAATCCGTGGAATAGTATGAGCTAGTATGATTTCACTGAACATACTTTGGTATTTTGAATATATCTGGATCTATAGGGTTCTAAATGAGATGATTTTTGAAGTGGAGTAAACTAGAGACATAGGCTTACAAATCATGTGAGAAGTCTAATTGTAATTCAGTCTCTAAGATGTTAAATTTTTGGATAGAAGTTGTACATAGTATACTATTTTAGAATAAGAACAGTTCGAAAATATTTGAGGAACAACTTTCGAATTTCTAAACCAAATTGAATGATTTTGGTGCCATTAGAAACTTAAGAGATGGGAGAGCAATTTTCTAGAAGGGAGTATGACTAAAATACTTCATTTTCGCTTTTTGATTGAATGTGAATAGTAGACTCGAAAGTGTGTCTTGAAAAAATCTGAAAGTAAGCCAATGATAAATGAATTGTGATTTTAATGATTTTAGTGAGGTATAAACCTAAGTATAAATTATACTTAGGTGAGTTTTGATATGGGATTGATTTGTGACAAAACTAATGGATAAATACCATGGATTGTCATTGAGCATACATTATACGTTACACATATACATATGTGTAAAACAGAATGTTTATGTAATTGTGAAATATGTGTTTTGCATAATGATGATACAGGATAGAACTTCCGCATCCAGAAATTTCCAGAGCATGGAAGCTAATGCTAATCTAGAGCGTACTGTGAGTAGACCGAGATGGTCTTATTTTATTGTTTATTTTGTTTAAGTTATGAATTGAATGATTATGCAATGTGAATGTGTTGGTTCCGGACAATATATGTCCGAGGAGTTTGATAAATGTGAGAACATTGAAGTGCTCCTTGTATATAAATTGGATTGAAATAAGTGTACATAATTTGATTGTTAAATGCCGGACCACGGTCTGATGATAAATGTGTTCCGGATGTGCATTTGCATATGAATGAAAATGTGATTATCAACTTTAATGTTGAATGTCGAACTAAGGTCTGATGATATGCGAATGTGATTGAACAAGAATATGCAAATGTGATTAATGCATTCCATTTCATAAATGCATGAAAGATAAAGGCAGTTGTGATCGGAGTAGCCACCGAAAAAGAGCTTAAAGCTCAAATTGTGAAAAAGAGCCTCGAGCTTAAAAAGTGATTAAGAGCCAAAGGCTCACTATGTAAAATGAGCCCAATATCCCCAGTGGATACAGGATAGTTATCAATGAGCCCGGTATCCACAATAGATAGGGACAATTAGGCACTCAGCTACAACAAAGTAACAAATGAAAAGTGAGTCTCATATGCAATGCATATGTATGGTATGAATGATTATAATGTGTTGAACGTAAAATGTGAAACGATGGATCAAGTGTATGTGATTTAATATGATTATCAAATAGATGATGTGAATTGTGTGTTATGTGATCGAGTGAGTCATCGATGAAGGTCACTCACTGAGTTTGCAAAACTCACCCAAAATTTACAATTATTTTTCAGGCTCTGAAGAGTATCCGTTAGATAAACGGGAGTATATCTACTGCATTCAAGTAAGGGATAGAGGTCGGGATCAGTTCGCGTCTGCATTTATTTTCTCATTTTTGTATCCAATTGTATGTTCCGAAATTTCTGCAAATTGTATATGTAAATATTTCTGTATGCAATAACTTTCCAAATTGGAAATGTTGTAAACAAGTTTGATTAATGAGTGTAGTAACACTCTTGAATGAAATGGTTTATAAAAAGAAAGGGACCCATTGATTATTGATTTCCGCATACATGTATCTTAAATGTGAAAAAAAATTTGTATTGAGTTTTTCGAGAGTCTGACCATACTAGCATGCCATCCTTACGGGGTACAGACTCGGATATCACTCAGGATGTCAGGTACGTGTCTTGAGAAGATGGGGTGATACATATAATCGTGCATAAGTATTGAATTTGATGAGAAAGGAATTTACCAATTGTAGGAATTTGTGTCATCCTGCTGTGACAAGATTTGCCACAAATTTCTTATCACTTCAGTCTTTTGTTTCGTTGAAGAAAGAGTTAAGATAAATGTTTACAAGTGATAAGTGAATTGCATCTTAGCATACTAGGTCCAATGCTAGAGTGGAGGTTTGTAATATTATACTGGAAGATAGAGAATTTTGGTCTCAATATCAATTGTTATCTGAGTTTGTGAGCTTTTGGTGAGGGTGCTTCGCTTGGTTGATAGTAAAGAAAAGCTATCAATGGGTTATGTTTTTGGTGTCATGGAGAGAGCAACGGAAGCAGTCAAGGCCAATCTAAAACATAGGCCTTCTTTATACACACCATATCTTTCAATCAATAATGAGATAAGGGAAAGATAACTTTCTTCTCCATTGTTTACAGCTGAGACATTTTTGAATCCTGGTGTTTATTTTAGATTGGATCTTACCAAGCAAGCTGAAGTTAATAGAGAAATGCTTTTAACTATTACAACAATTGTTAGTATTGACGCGGTGCAAGATCTTTTAAGCTCACAAATGGAGCTTTACAAGTTGTCTTATGAATATTTTGGAATGCCCATTGCTATTCGACAAAGAGGAAAACTTTCTCTAGGTATTAGTTATTTCCTTTTTCTTATTTGTTGAAAATTACTTTATTTTATTATAACACTACTTTTTTTATCTTATAACTTATAGTTTCTTAGTGGGATCAATTCGAAAATGGTGTTCCAGAATTGAAAAGGTTTATAATTTGGATTTTAAGTCAATGTGTGAGTGCAACAGGCTGTAAACAAAATTAGAGCACATTTGAATTTATCCACTCAAAGAAAAGGAATAGATTGGAGCACAAGAGGTTGAATGACTTGATTTTTGTTCATTACAATTTCAAGCTTCGGGAAAGGTATGTTATTTTTATTATTATCATTATTAATTTTGATATAATTTCTTATAATTTTCTAATAATTAAATTTAATTGTTTACTATAAGTCTTAATAGCACAAGTAGTTCAACTGATAATAATGATCTTTTGGCGAATTGGGTTTCTGAAAAACCGAATTTGGTAGATGTGAATGATTTGGAAGATAATCTTGGATAGGAAAACATTAACATGTCATTTGGTCCATTAAATTTGAATGATAATGATGATGAAGCTCCTCTCATTGATGAGGATTTTGTACCAAATGATCACTGATGTTAGTGCAGTTATAGCGGGAATCTCTCGTTGACGATTGAATTTTCTTTCAGGTTTTTGTTTTTTCTCTTCTTTTAATTCTACTTATATTTAATGTTTATGCTAAATTCTATATATGTAATGTAACTGTAAATGTTTTTGTTTCAGGTTTAACTTCTACTTGATTGTTTCTTCGTCATGAACTCTTTTTGTAAATTGTTTAAAGATATTTATTATTCTTTTTATTGGATGTTTTGATGTAATTATTATTTATTAAAATGATGAAATTGTATTATTGTAATATTTTAAATACTTTGTATTATTCTTAATTTTATATTTATATGATGATGATTGTCTTTTTATATTAATTGTGGTTATTATTTATATGTGAAATATTTAAAAATTATTATTATTTCATATTAATTGTGATTATTATTTATTATTATGATTTTTAGAAATAGAGTTGATGTAAACAATAAATTAGTAAAGTATACAGTACAACAGTACAATATACCTATGCACTATTTTGTAAATTTTAAAAACTTTAAGAACTATTTATAAATTTAAAAAATTACTTAAAATAGTATCTGATATTAACTAATACTGATACAGTACCGTATTAAAATTCAATCAGATACTAAATTTGGTACACAAATTTATGCAATATCTTTAAGTTTTGCCATATTTCCGTTAAGCACACAAACCGATATATTCCAACTAAATGAAAGCAGCCTGTCACTATCACACGCGATGACGAATTCAATAAATAATTACACGGTTGTTGAGAAAAATCTGTGCCACAAAAACGCCGAATCTCATTCTCCGCCACAAGTAGTCAAAGCCCACTTGATCCCTTTCTTTTGAGCGGATGAAACAAGTAACAACCGTCGAGCCGACTTTGCCGATTGAGATTTGGAGTTGCCCAGTCCTGTGAGAGCATGTGGGGGCGCTCAGAATCTTCCTCAGCCACAACTCCCTTCCAAGGTTTTAAATACGCTTCCATAAAGTTGTTTATCAAAGTTAAACCTCTCCGCCACCTCATGTAGATGGACCCCCAAATTCTATCAGGAAACTAAAGCAAAGCTAATTTGAAAGATTCTAATCATACGACCAGAGATATTTGTATACAAAATAATATAATATCATGGTATAGCCACAAAAGGTAACAGCTAAACCACAAGATCAATGAATGTTAAGAAACCACCACCACTAAAATTCAATCACTATCTGTGGGCATGGTTCTCTCTTCCTGAGTCATTTTTGACAGCTACGCACAAAACCTGAGTTCAATAAATTGGTTAAGTTTGTACTCTTCAGCTTTGCCCCTAATCCGTTCAAATTCTTCTTAAGATTTTGGCCTTTTTTCATGAAACCAGATTTTCTGTCCAGTTTTATTTTGTTTTATTCTGCCTTATAGAATCTCGGTCATTTATTTTGTGGGATCTAAATAGGCCCCATAAGAACCTTACATAAATAAATGGCTGAGATTTATTGGACACAATAAAACACCGTAATATTAGACAAAAGATCTAGACTCATTTTTCATAATCTGAGACGTGAGATTTTTGCTTCAAAATGTAGAATTTGCAGAGAAAGTCGTGTATTATAGCTGTCAAAGATGTACGAGCAAGTTGAATATATGCTCTTAAAGATGCTTTCCCCGTTAACAAATTTTATTAGTGAATATATAACACTAATTAAATTAATTTTACACAACAGTTAAGCTATTGTGATAAAATGATCACTTAACATAATATCAGAGTCTTTGTGATCAAGTAGTTTTGAGTTCAAATCCTGCCATTCATTGATTATTCAGCACAAGATAGAATAAGCCTATATAAAATTCAAGCCTAAAAGGCAAAAGACTTTTACATGAAAGAATGTATTAATGAATTTATAAAATTAATTAAATTAACTTCACACAATATCTTAAACTATTATAGTGAACCAATCACTTAACAAATATCTCCTGTCTACGCAGTTCTATATATCATAAGTTAACAAACGCCAACACAAAATGGGTGTTTAGTTGGGGATAAAATTCTTTGTCCAATTTTATTGTCTTATTTTGTCCCATGAAATCTTAGTCATTTATTTTACGAGACTTATGCGAGACACACGTAAAATTCACATAAATAAATGGTTGAAATTTATTAGACACAATAAAAATATATAATATTGAACAGAATATCTTAACTAATTTAATTGTCATCCGAAGTTTCAATCCGCGTCTCCGTTACGTTGTATGTATGGTTTTACCTATTCAACGCTGCTTATGGCACGGACCGAATGTGAAACGAGTCAACAAATTTCCATATAAAAGACTATAACTAAACTTGTAAATGTAAATGAAAAGGAAAATCATATATTCTAGAAGAGTATTAAAATTGATCACAAAATCAAACTTCAACAGCTAAAAACAGAGATGTGCTGTCACATGCAACGATTGGAAATGAGTAAGTTTTTTACAATCATATTTTCGAACAAAAATCAACTAAACATCAATACTGTGGTTGTTAGACAAGTCCAATTAAACTTTCTTTTCCAAAAAAAAAAAAAACCATTAACTCTTGCAGCTAGAATTCGCCAACAGATCATCCACGGCTTCAGATTCTCTTTTCGGTTCCTCCTTATCAGATGGATGATATTTCCTGGGAGAGTCCACAACCACCGCAGAACAACAACCGGCCCGGACCGTCCGGTCCATTCCAGTTCTAGGACATTTGGAAGGCCTATACATTTGGTCAAAACACGTAACTCCTCCGTCACCGCTTGGACCTCCCTCAGAAAATGGCTGTTTCACATTGCCCTAGCATCAATTTGTAACAGTCGATTTGATTAATTGAAGCTGACATATGACACGTTGAAGTAGAAAAAAATAAAAGCAGTTTAGTAACATACATGGAGAAAAGAGCGAAGATCTGTGGATCTCAGACGCAACGGTCTCATCGAATCGTCATTCATCGATCCCTCATTGCTCGTTGAAGAACTACACGAAGACGACGATGTTACCGGCGCGGGAGTGACGGACGACCAAGGCACCACCTGATTATCACCTTCTTCGTCGAGATCGCTTTCAAGGTCATTGCCGTCAGAACCGTCGCTCTCTTCTTCCTCTTCATCATCATCATCTTCTTCTTCTTCATGCTGTTCCTCACTATTATGTGTACATCGTTCGCAGACGGAAACCGTGCGGCCTAGTTTGACGCCAGTGGCTCTCCACGGAGTGACAGCTTGGCATGTTTGGCAGAGGAGTGCGCGAGAGTGACGCGCCACCAGAAAGTTAGCGTCATGAATTTTGGCGTCACAGTCCCAGCAGAGGCTGGCTTGGTCGGATTCACAGTAAGTTCTCGCGGGAAGCTTGCAGAGCTCGCAAGATTTCATTTTTTGCGATGAAGGAAAGCTGTCAGGATTCTAAGGTTAAAGCTTATACTAATTCAAAAGCTTTTAAAAAAGGTTATCGCTCTCTCTCTCTCTCTCCTCTTCAAGAAAGAGGAAGAAATAAAAGCGTGGTCGAGCAAGCTTGGGTGACATACCGAAACAGTCCTGCTTTTGCTTTCTATTACAAAATTACCATACGGGACTCGTCTCATCCTATTTCTGGCGTCTTCCCAGTCAAACTATCGTCAAAGAGATGTTAATAAATTGGAAAGGGAAATTCCGAAGGCAGTGGGAACTGGGGGTAATATGGTCCTTCAGATAATTAAAAGAGAAAACAAAATTAAACTGAGCGGTTCTCCGTTTGTTGCTTTGTGCCTTTGGTACTTAATACGCGACGCATGCTCTAGGATATTTTCGTCTTCCAGAGTAGTATATACGGTGTCGCTTGGAATTCAGAAGAGTGCCGAAGATTCTGATTCGCTGACGTGGCTGAGTTGGTGCCTGGATTGAGGCCACGCGGGTTTGCGTTTGATACGGATTACCCACCATGTTGGGCCCCGCATAATTGAACTGTCATCTTTCGGCCACCGCTCTCGGCTTTTAATTCATCCCGAAGATAAGCATGAATTTTAGTCCACACGCGCTTACGCTTAGCCACCCACGTTCTTTTTGTTTCCCAGTCAACTTAGGTCCTTTTAGTCTTATAGTCACTGGTTTTTCTTTTTTTTGGTAAAATTATAGTCACTGGTTTAATTAATTAACTTTGAATCTTTTCTTTATTTTTAGATACTTCATTAAAAAACAGTTTTTTCTTAATTTTGATTTTGATTTTGAACTTTAATTTCTAATTATTTATAAAGTTATTTACACACTATTATCAAAAACTTGCCTTTTCTAAAAAAAATTTTCTATTGAATATGAGATAAGACTACACACTTTTATACCTTTAAAACTTACATTTTAACAAGATTTTTAATGAGACGTTGTTATTGTTATCATCGTAGAAAAAAGTTTTATCTATTTCAATTTATAGTCATAAACATTGTTATGAATTTCGTTTCGTACTGGTCGATATTGGTTGGTATCTACCGTTCTAACCTAAATTCGGTACTGAATTTTAAATTTTGGTACTGGATTTAAATACCGGTCAATACCGGCCCTTTTCAACCATGCCGGCCGATATTCAAAATATAAGTCAAATACTGGCCGGTACAAAAAATTTTAAAAAATTGAAAAACTTTTTTACAAAAATTTCAAAATTTTCCTTCCTCCTTCCTACATCTCCCCCCTTCAAAGGTTTTAAAATAATAATAAATATTTTATTAATAATAATTATTATAAATTAAATAAAACTTAAAAATAAATTATTAAAATAAATTATTTTTATTTTTATAACTAATAAATTATTTTTATTTTTATTACTAATAAATTATTTTTATTTAAGTTTATTTTAATATTTTATAT
>JAOTAX010000009.1:2562830-2577087 GCA_025629825.1 Erythroxylum guanchezii | reverse complement strand
ATTCATGTGATTGAATGTTTGAATGATTGCTATACTTGTTGCATTCTTGAATGATCGAGATTGTGTTATGTGAATTGAACTGATATTGTGAATTTCTGAGTGAAAATCATTATGGTACCTCATTGCTTCAAAAATATTGAACTTCACTATCTCTTCATCAAACTCAATGGAAAGAGTATCCTCATCCATATTGTTTTTCATCTTGGTTGCCCTCATAAACAACCTTTCCAACAAAATCGAAGTTGAATGTTCAACACTATCTTCATCCATCTTCAAGATTAAAAAAAAAATCCATTGGTAATACCAAACTGTTAATTTACACTAAAACATCCTTAATAATACTAATTGGATGCACATAAGAATGATAGCTAGATGAATATTCACATTAGTTTCTTGAAAAGAATTCATATTTAAAGCTCTGTAAATTGAGTATGGCATGACATTAATAGATGCACCTAAGTCTAGCATGGCACGCTCAATTTTCTTATTACTAATAACACATGAAAGTGTAAACATACCTGTATCTCTGCATTTTTCTAGTAATTTTCTATTTATCACAACTAATACATTCTTACCCAAATTTATTCTCTCTTTGTCCTTCAACTTCCTTTTATTTGTGCATAGTTCTTTTAGGAACTTTTTATTTTTCAAAATTTGCTTGATGGCTTCTAAAAGTGCTATGCTAATTTCCACCTTTCTGAACATTTCTAGGAAATCCCTTTCATGTTCCTTTTCTTTTGATCTAGCTAAACTGCTAAGAAATGGAGGTACACGTGCATTAATTGATATCGATGAAAATAAATAATCTTTTATCTTTATTGATGCTTAAGTAGGAATTTTATCTTTCTTTTCTCCTTCATATTGCTTTTCTACCTTTTCTACCTCTATTGGTAAAGAATATCCATATTGAACCTCACCACTTCTTAAAGTTATTGCACTCACATTCTCCTTAGGATTCACCACTGTTTGGGAGGGTAAATTTCCCTATGCTTGTGCTTCCAATTTAATAATAAGGTGGCTAATTGAGTGATCTAATTTCTTAAGTTATGAAGGCTTGATCTTGTTTCTTGTTAAAATCATTTAGTATCAATAGCAAGTACCTTAACAATTTCATCCAAAGATTTATCTGAATTTGAAGATTGCGATTGAGTATTTATAAAGGCTTAAGGTTGTCTACTGAAATTGTAAGGTTGATATCTTCGTTTCCCTCCTTGATTTCTATAGCTAAAGTTTGGATGATCCCTCCATCTTGGATTATAATGATTAGAATAAGGGTTGTATTTTCATTAAGATTAACCAGGAAATCCGCCTATTGCATTAACTTCTTAATGGAAGTCTTGTTGTAATGTAGGTGATTGAGTCCAAATTTATTATATAAATTGGCGACACTTTCATGACTTTTACTACACTTTTTGGCTCCTATTTCTAGATTTTGTGCTTAAATTGACTCTTGAGTGTGTACTTTTATTTTATGTAGTTTAATAGTAAAAATTGTCACAAATCGGCATTAATTGTACTAATTAATTTTTTGAGAACAATTGATACTGCAAACTACCATTGTTCATTGTAGGAACCTCAAGGAGAAGGGACTTAAGAAGAAGATGTAAAGTCAAAGAAGGCTGAAGTGAAGCCAACAAGAGAACAAGTGCAACAGGAAGTTCGCCACAGTGAAGTAGATTTGTCGCTGCGGCGAAATACAAAGGAATCCAGGCTGAACTTTTGGGAAAAGCTTGCCGCGACTAAGATTAATTCTTTTGCCGCGGCGAAGGAACCAGCAATGAAGTAAAACCTTTCGGGAAAAGTTCGCCGCGATGAACTTATCTGTCGCCGCGGCGAACATTCGAAAACCCGAACCATTTTCGAAAAAATTACCCACTGTGCCACCCGATACAACCATCCTTCGTTTAAAAACCTACCAAATTAGGTTAAGAGCAGACAACAACAAGACATATACAACATTCACCACACTCGGCTCTCTCTCTCAACTTCGACCATCATCCATCACCTCTCTTCCATTTTTCATTGCCAACTCTTCCATCATAAGTTACTGCCATGGATGCTTTAGGTGGGTTTCCGGTTGTTAGCTCTCCCGAAGCAATGCTTAGCTAAGCACCCTTTCCTTTTGAAGATGTAGCAATGACTTGAGTTCAATGGGCTTCAAAGGGGAGTAGTTACTCATATTTAGCTACATTGTTATGAACTCCTTAGTTAGGATTTATGCTTTGTAGTTGTATTTTCTTGATTATAGTTTAATCAAGTGTGGAACAATTTATTGTGTTACTGGGTTTGTTGATGTAGAACTTAAAGCTTGAATATATGAAGTCTCATATATGTCTTTTTGTGATTTTTTTAATTCTCTTTTATCTACCTAGTCGTGTTTGATATTGAGATGATGCTAGATCCCAAATTGACCACTTGCATTAACTTACTCATTGCACACATTAAGATGCATTCAACAAGGTTTTAAAAAATGGAGTTTATTGATTAAAACCTTGGACTTAAAGAGTTTTCTAAGGTTTATAATTTGAAAAGTTAGTGATTTTCACTCCCGTCAAGATTTATTTTGAACTATGATAGCCAAAACTCATTTTTCAAGAGGATTCTATCACACTTGATCATTGTTTTAACTTTCAAATTTTTATTCCCAAAAATCCGAAGAAAATATTTTTTACATACTTCTTTTACAATTAGTTCAATTTTGTTAGATTTCTTAAAGAACCAAAACCCCCCTCCTAACTAATTTAGTTTGCATTTCATGACATTTAGGATAGTTTAGGTCCATTGCATTAGGTTCCAATTAAGTAAGACGACCAGAGGTTGCACTCTATATTGCAATCCTTAGAATTAAATTTTTGATTCGACCGCCAAGGGTAAGATCGAAAGACAAACCGCGGATTAAAATGGCGTCGTTGCCAGGGAACCAAGCAATTGGTTTTCTTTAGGTTAGTCGTTATCATTTTTGTTTCTCATTGAGGTTAGGAACATTTTCTTCTACATTTCATTTTACATAGTTTAGTGTCATCTTTGTGAATAGTATAGGATTTTAATATTTCTTTGCGTAGCATTTAAATTTTGAAAACACAAACAAAAGCATACATCCACAATTGGACTTTTCATACTTAGCATTCTTTTTGCACTCACATAGTTTTTGAGTCTTTTATTTGATTACTTTTTGATCCATTACATATATATTTTCATACATACTTTCACACACCATACACTTGCATCCATCACATCTTATCTTTTATTCGACTTTGTGTGCTTGTGAGTAAATTTTATTACTTTTTATTTTCCTTTGAATTGTTCCTGTGCATATCTCGGAAAGCGAAACTCTTGTCTTTCTATCCTGAAATTGAGAGACATTTGAGAAAGATTAAAACGGAGAGAATAGAAAAAGAGAGAAGTTAGTTATTGATGGAGAGTCTAGTGGGCAAAGTAGTGAGAGTGATCCTTTAGAAGGAGTGAATATGGCCGAGAACCCAGCCTTTCTACAAAACCCTAACTTTTATGTTAACCAACCTAGGAATGGTGATAATAGAGGTAATGGGGAGCATGAGAGAGTAGGCGAGAATAATGGAAATCAAAGAAGAAGAACTATAAGGGAAGCAACAACTTCTGATGTAAATTATGATCCATTTACTGCTGCTTGTCCTAATTTTGAAGTTAAAGGATTACTCATTAATTCTCTTCCTAAATTTCATGGCTTGGCAAGAGAGGATTCCTACATGCATTTGCAATCCTTGTCTATAATCTGTTAGAGTATGAAAACAGTGGGAGCTTCATTTGATCAAGTGCTATGGAAGGTCTTTCATCTATCTTTGGAAGGAAAAGCAAGAGAGTGGTACGTGAGTCTTCCAAGGCATGTGGCGAATGCCTACCATAGTTAGGCCAATTTGAGGAAGGCTTTCTTGGAGAAGTACTTTCTAGCTTCCTGAACTTCATCGATGAGGAAGGAGATTTATTCGGCATGCCAGGATTATGAGGAGTCTCTCTATGACTATTGGAACCGCTTCCAAGATCTGTTATCCAGATGCCCCCATCATCAGATACCTGATGAACAATTAGTGCAATATTTCTATGACGGGCTAAAAAATCAAGACAAGGTATGTTAGATGCGGCATCTGGAGGTTCATTGATCGATCTTATAGCTTTGGAAGCATGGGATTTGATCAAGAAGATGGCTTTGAATCATCAACAGTACAGTGATAGAGAGACCCGAGGAGTGCATGAGTTAGGCACCACAACAGCCCAAACCAAAAGAATGGAGAGTTTGGAGTCAAAAGTTGACTCTTTAGAGAGCAAAATAACTTCATAGTTGTCTTTCATCACTGCAGAGTTGAAGAACTTGAATGTGCATCGCCCCACATCTTTTACGGATCTTACTGCACCCAGTTGTGATACATGTGGGTCAGTGATGCACATATCCAGTGTTTGCCCCGGTTGATATGAGGAGGTGTCTGCAGTACATCCAAACCGGACAAATTAGAAATGGGACCCTTACTTTAACACTTATAATGAGGGATAGAAGGCCAACCCTAGGTTTAGTTGGAGGAATGAAGAGGGATAGGCTCAAAATAGATTTCAACAAGGAGGAGGAGCTGGTACTTCCACCAACCAATTCCTAAACCAACAGCAAAGCTTGATCGTTCCACCCAAGGAGGACACCAACCTACTACTGCACAATATGATGACTTTGATAAAGGAAGAACGGAAATCTAACAATAACCAGTTTAATACCATAGCTTCTCTGATTCAGCAAGATTCTTCGAAGAATGCTGCTCGGTTCAATGCATTGGAAAAGAGAATGGAGCAATGGGAAACGAAAGCGAAAAATATTAACTCTTATGTCACTCAATTGTCCAACAACATGAGTGAGAACCAAGCAAGAAGCAGTGGAACCATTCCTTCAAGCACCGTGATGAACCCTAAAAGTTTAAATGCAATCACTATCCGAAGTGGGAAATAAGTGAGGTTCAACCATCAAGATGAAGAAGAATGTGAAGAGGAGATTGATAGTGGGGAATTGCCATCGCCAAAAAACAAAATCAAGAAATCCGAAAGCTCCAAGGAAGAATCAACTTTTGCACAAAAGGAAGTCTGAATCAAGGAGGAAGGGAGCTACTTCAGAGAATTACAAGGAACAAGCAACAACAAGTGAGCATATGGAATCAAGCAAGCATGGAGCCAATGAAGCCCAAGGTAAGGAGGTAAATCTTCAAGACCTTCCTTTTCCTAATTCATATTTGATGAGCAAGCGAATGACTGACATTAAGCATGAAAAAGATATCATTGATTTGTTTGGTAAAGTATAAGTCAATATTCCTTTGCTTGATCTTGTGAAACGGGTTCCTGCTTATGCTAAATACCTTAAAGACCTGTGTACCCATAAGAGGAAGTTTAGGCCAAATGAGAGAGACCAAATAAGCTCAAATGTGTCAACCTTATTTAAGCCTCAAATCCCTATAAAATGCCAAGACCCTGGATCTTTCACTATCCCTTGCACTATAGGTAAAGTTACCATAGGGGGAGGCTTGTTAGATCTAGGGGCAGCCATTAATGTTATGCCTAAGTCTATTTATCAATCATTAGGAGTCAAAAATCTTAAGTCTACATCTGTAGTTCTCCAATTGGCTGATAGATCAATTAGGCATCCTGTGGGCATTATAGAGGATATTTTGGTCCAGGTCAAGGGTGGGTTTAGTATTTCCAGTTGATTTTTATGTGCTTGATATGTCTTCTGAAGTTGTGCAGGAAACTTCTTTGATTCTTAGTTGACCCTTCTTAAGGACTGCTAGTACTATGATTAGCATGAAAGAGGGTATGATCACCATGGAGGTAGGAGACCAGCAGGTAAGCTTTAACATGTATGAGGCTATGAAACACCTCCATGAGGACTATTCGTTCCTAGGAGTTAACATGGTTGACATTGTTGTTAATGATGCATGCACCGAGTTTGAACTGGCAATGAACCCATTAACTAATGACCCCTTGGAGGAAGGATTTTTTGTTGATGTTTCAGTTGAACTGCGGAGTGTGGACATTAGCACAGAAGTGGGAAGTGGTCGAGTTACCTCACCACAGCATGGCTATCAGCCAAACTTCACCCCGGAGATGAAGGATCCACCGTAAACAACAGGTTGTTTCTCATCCTTTACTTACAACTTACTTCTACTTTGTGATTAAAGATGACATTGTTATGCATAAGTATGTTGACTTAGTGTGGGGGACAAACTATTTCAGTAGGGCTTAGGTTTAGTTTTTAGTAGGACGTAGGTTTAGTTTTTCTGCTTCAATAATTCATCTTCCCTTTGAATTCAGTATTTTAGTAGATGCATGACACATCTTCTATGATAGAGGAAATTGGTGTAGATGGTGAATTGCATTTTGTTTTATGATGATTAAGGACTTACATATGAGCTGAGTATCCACTTAGAAATTGTCATGTCTTATTTCTTTCTCCCTCGGGAAAACTTCGTCACGGCGTGGTACATTTCACCGCGGTGAACTCATCAGTCGCCGTGGCCATAATGCCTCTCAAGCCAATTCGCTATGGCGTTAATTAATTTTTTCGCCACGGTGAACATTTTTATGTAACCAAAACCCCCCTCTTAACCAATTTAGTTTGCATTTCATGACATTTAGGCTAGCTTAGGTTCATTGCATTAGGTTCCAATTAGGTGAGACGACCTGAGGTTGTACTCTATATTACAATCCTTGGAATTAAATTTTTGATTCGACCGCCAAGGGTAAGATCGAAAGACAAACCGTGGATCAGTAGGCTATATATCTATAGGATGTCCAGAGAATGAGCATATTCTACACACTCATACTGATTGCAATTGACCTACAACCATTTGATGAATTAGAGTAGTTAAATATTAAATTTTATCCTCAAGCTTTATGTTACTTATCTCATTCATGCGCTTAACAACTTCATCCATCCTTTTCCTATATTAATTGGTTCAAACCCAACATTCAAACCAAAACTTACCGTTAATTGATTGGGTATGATAGCATTCTATATCAATTAAATGATATCAATAAGCATAGTGAAAAAGACTAAACTTTAAATTAAATAATTGAAAGGATTGTAACTTAGTTTTCTTGTTTCTCATAAGTTAAATATGCAAATTCATAAATAATCTATTTGCTACTTGCACTAATCCTTTATAACAATTATGGATCATTGAATTCATAGATAGCTATAGAATAATCATCATTAAATTAATTTGTCAGATCAATCAATATCAATTATTCATGAAATATAAGAACGCAAAACAAGAAACATTTGAATTAAAACATGAATATAAGTTTAGAACAAAACGTCATAAGGTTACAACTAGAGTTTTGAATCCCTTGGAATCTGAATATTTGAGTTTAGCCACACATGGCTTTTGTTCCAACATAAAAAGTAGAAAAAAAAGATGAAAGATTGAGAGAAAACTCAGAAGAAACGAAAAGAGAATGTTGGGGAGGTAAAAGACGTGTTTTCTTATTATTTTTCTACTTAAATCGTAGTCTTTTTTGATCTTGCAAAATTCCCTATATAAAACAAACCCAAATCCTTACATAATAGGGATAGAAAGAAGTTTCCTAATTGAGTTTCAACTTTTTAAGTGAATCTGACATAAGTTGTGATGCAAAAACTTTAGATATTGATTGTTGTCTATACTAACATTCTAAACCTTTACAATGTATTGTGATTCTTAGTATGGAATTAAAGATTTATATTAGTTGAAAAAATCCTAAGCTCAAGTTTCGGTTAATCTTTTGCCCTTTCTTACCTACAAAAGGTCAAGTAGAAAATTTCTTTTTAATTTTCATATCATTAATGCAAAAGAAAACTTCCAACTAATTAAAGGAAACAATGATGAGGTAGAAGCTAAAGTTTATTATTGGTGCAAAATAATAAGTTAAAATTTTCCAATATTTTCCATTTCCGTTTTGAATATTTTATAGATAAATATTCAAAATGAATGAAAAATTGTAGATAACATGTAATGAGTTTAGGCAACTTTTGCTTATTTAATGATAATAAATTTTACGTTTGATGTTATTTATGATTAAAAAGAATAATATCTGCATTAATTTAAGACTTATTTAATAAGTTTTTTGAAAAATTAAAATGAAAGTTGAGACTAAATTAGAGGATTAAGCATTTGTCAATCTCTTTTTAATATATGCTATTTCTTAATGTATTAGAATAAAGTTATAACAACATACATATGGTGTTATTTAATGTGTGAAATGTACAATAGAAAATAATGATACTACAGAGATATTTACATATTTATCAAAGTAAATTAATTATGGAAGTTCAACATTCAAGTAACACCACAAATATTCTTTAATGACAGTTGTTTAGTGCTAGTAGGCTTCAATTATTTTTGTGTCTTCTTTGATTGATAAATCTATAAAATAGAAAGGCTAGCATTGGTGTTAGAGGTTGTATCAGGTGTAGCCACTTTGATGCTTATGTTAGTAGAAGTTGTATAAACTATTTTTTTTTATATATTTAGAATGTAAATAGTGGATATATATAATTTGAATATTCTAAATTACTATTTGAGTATGCTTTACGTAATATTTTATGTAGCATTTGATGACTTAGTAGTATGCATGTTATTTTGTTTTAACGATATTTAAGATTATATTTGTCAAAGTTATTAAATATTAGTATAATTCAATTGATAATATGTCACATAAATTTAACTAAAGAAGCACCTATTGTTTGAGTTTGTAGAGTACTAGATAAGATTATTTATAGTGTGACTTGTCATTGGTCTTTAAAGGGGCTTAAGCAATGGTGAGCGTCATTCTACCTTCTACAAGCAAAAGCTTAGTGATATGGTTGACAATTTATTAGTTACCTAACCTATAAAATGCTTTTTACTAATTTGGTATGTAATAATAGGCTAGTCTAACAACTAATAATTTGTGTATATAAAATGCATTAATGATTCTAAATTATGACATCTTTCCTTCCTTTTCTCCTCTCTTCCTTTCTAACCACCTGCATCCATCTAAAAACTAATAGTTCATTTATAATCTTCTTACTTGATTCACTCTTATTTGTCCCTTATTTTGTTTTTGATTTCCTCATCCACCTATTTTTCTCCTTCAGAATCATATTCTTTGTCTCTTTAGTTCAAAATTTTCTGCTTTTTACAATAACTATTTTTTTGTCTACTATTAAAAGTTAGTCCTTTACCATTTTTAGCATAGCATCTCCAACATCCTTGTAAACTCGTCACTTATACCTTACACCTCGAATTCCTCAGCCTTCTTCTTATATGTTCCCCCTTAATCATATCCCCGAGCTCTCCCCCCAAACACCTCCCCAAAGCTCTGTCCTTGAGCTCTTCTCTTCACCCTTTAGAGGCCTCTTTATTAGGTACCTCCAAGTCATCTCCCTCATTCTTAAATCCCTTACATGTTACAAAAAAGGAGTCTCTAACTTAAAGTACTAAGATAAGAATCATCAGGTGTAAAATAGGGGTGATAACTTGCTAATGTCAAACTTACCTACATTCCTCCTATAAAAATTGATGGTTGTAACTTGGTGCCCTCTGTTTAAGTTCTCAAAGATTGAGATTCCAAATAGAACACCTCTTTAGTTTGGTTTCTTCCTTGATAAGAGTCCATCATTTCCATCATTGAATTGGTGGGCACAATAGTCTTAAAAAAAGGCAGGACTAAAATAAGTCTTCATTAACGATTATGACATGTTCATTTTTAAGTTCTCTATATAAGTAAGTGTGAAGAGAATTATCAAACAAGGGCCATGGCATATCAACATCAAATCTATCTTCTTATAGAAATGGAGATCATGTATGGAAATGGAAAGAATACAAATGTCAAGCTTTCCTATTTGGATAAATTTTCATTATGTTCCATTAGAACATTGATCAATATTAAGATTAATTTGTTTAGCTAGATTTTTTGGCAAACCTTTATACTTGTATGAAGAAACTGCCTCTATGAAGTGGATAGTGTATGGGTTTGTTTTGAGTAGGAATGGATCAAGAACTCCTAAATACTATACCAATCTTTAAACTGAAGGAGGATGATAAACTGACATAATCAAAAATGACATTTAGCTACTCATGGAAACCAACCCTGACTTATTAGAAAAAACAATAGTGGTAATTGGAAAATTATTTAAGAAAGGAGACTAAAATGAGCTAATGTGAATCTCAGAGGAGGAAGTTCATATAAATGAAAATAATTGTAAACTGAGGCATTAATATATGAAAAGAATACTTGATATTTCCTATGCTTAGAGTGTTATTTCCAATGTCAAATCTAAATCAAGATTATTTGGCTTAGTAGAATATAGGAAATGAGTTATATCCAATCTATAAAACTTGATTAATGGAACAAGTTGAACGTTTTCTAATGAAACAAGGCTATAAGATGAAGGATATATAGGACCCCAACTTTTAGAACATTAGCAAGGATTAGGAGAATTCTAATTTTATGTAGGAAAAACCTGGTAGCTTTTTAAATATAAGCAAAGTGAGTAAATCAACTATTAATTCTAGAGAACAAAATTCATCCTTACAATTAGAAGGAAATTTGGAAGAACGCTAAAGGAAGAGCTTCTCCTTTACCTTAAAGTTAGTCATAACATAGAATATTAAATGACTTAATTTTCCTTTAAAAATTAAGTTTCATGACTACTTGCTTCAAAAGAAGCCCGCTTTGATAAGATTCTTGTAAACCAAACTAAAAGATAAAGTTTGCAACAAAAGATTATGGTTTTTAGGGAAGAAATGATCATTCATATCTAATGACGCATCTCTTCTATGGAAGAATCATAGTAGCCTATGATCCTAAAATATTTAAATTTTCCTTAGTTATCTTAACTATTCAACTAATCCATGTAGTTATTAAGCTTCTACCAAATCCATCTGCCATTTGTTTTATTTTTGCTTACATAGTTAATCTAGCTTTTCAAAGATTATCACTTTGGAGAGGCTTGAAAACATCAACAGTAATATAATCTCCTCTTGGATGATTCTTGGGTATTCCAATATCTTATATCCATCTAAATCTAAAGGAGATATAGTGAAATTCAAGAATCCAACTAATGACTTTAGGAGCTACATTAGATAAATTGGGGTAGGTGACCTAAGATTTGATGAGAACTTTTTCACGTGAAGTAATAGACAAAGCAAAAAATGGCTAATAAGGAGAAACTTAGATAAGGCTCTAATAATTTGGAATAGATGGCAAAGTTCCTTGATAGTAGAATTATCTTCTTTATCAATATCTCTTTTGACCATATCCTTATGGAAGTTTATACTTGAAAGAAGAAACCAAGATAAAGTCCTCAGTCAGGTTTAATAATCACTTGACCAAATTAGAGGGATTTGAAGATGTTGTAAAAAATGGAATGGATAAGTACATTTAAGTATTCTGATCATATAAATATATAAAGACACTCTAAAAAGTGAAAAAGGAACTTAGAAAGCTAAATCGAAGCTACATTAACAACACTTATTTAAATGTTAAAAGCTCCAAACTTTCCTCAGCAAGATGCAATAATGATTTGAATTAGGATTTTATCAATGATACCAAGAAAGTAGAAAAGAAACAAGCCTTGAAAGAATACATACAAGCCTTACAAGCTCATAATTCTTTAATGAAATAGAAGTCAAAGATTCAATGGTTCTAAGAGGGTGATAAGATCACAATTTTCTTTCTTAGTGCCATTCTTTCTAAAGAAATACAAACAAGATAATATCCTTTGTGAATCACAATAGAGTGAGAGTTTAGAAGCAATAATATATCATTAAAAAGGTGCATATATACTTTTGAGATAATTTATGATCTTATACTAAAAATAGTTCTATGTAGCTCCTTAGGTAATTCATCATATAAACTATGGTAAAAGAGCAAGTTGAATTTTTATTAAATCCATTTAATATTTCCAATATTGAAAAGTCATTATTCTTCTTGAATCTTAATAAGGCCCCTACTCTAGATAGTTTCAATGGTCTTTTTTTTTTCAAAACTCTTAGTAAATAGTTAAGCACAAGGTATCAAACAATTCTAGAGTTCTTTCAGAAAGTAGAATTTTAAAGGAATTGAATAAATCCTACATATTCCTAGTTCCCAAAGTTGCAAATCCCACCTCTCTGAATGAGTTCAAATTTATATATTGTTGTAACATTAAATATAAATTAATCTATAAATTGATAGATGTAAGAATGAATGAGGTAATATCCACACTCATCAATCCATATTAAGGTACTTTCATTTAGATTAGAAAAATAATGGATAACATCCTTTTAACTTAGAAGTTGTTCAAGGGGTACCATATGAAATCAACACTAAAAAGTTATGCAATAAAGGTTGATTTTCATAAAACTTTTAATTCCGTTAGGCAGGACTTTATTATCCATGCTCTTAAAGCATTTAGGTTCTTAACTAAGTTTATAGGTTGGATTGAACAATGCATCACTATAACCACGTTCAAAATACTCATTAATGGAGAACCTACGAATCTAATTAAAGGGTCTAAAGGATGAGGCAAAGAGATCCCTTATCCCCTTATTATTTACCTTATGCATTGAAGTATTATAATTTGTAGAGCATAATATCATCATCATGAACAAGTCTATTTATCATAATAAATATAAGCGACTGAAGATATTTAACTTATCAATTGTGGATGATTTACTAGTACTTTATGGAGATGATGTTAATTATGTAAATATCCTGACAAACTATCTCAAAGTATTTAATAAACTTTCAGGATTATCAATTAAAAAGGACAGATTATTTCTTTCCATTACCAAGGGTTGCTCAACTAGTGGATTAGTTTTCCTCTTTCTCAGGCTTAGCTAATAAGACACCTCCACTCAAAAATTTTAGAATTACTATCTCTATTAAGAGATTTACATATAAAGATTGCAAATCTTTGTTTGACTCTATACTTAGAAGAGTTAGTCATTCAAATATGTTTTTCTTAGTCATTCAAATATGTTTTTCTTATTTGCAGGTTGATTACAACTTATCAACTTAATACTCAACAACATCCATATGTAATGGAGCTTAGATTTGCCTCTCCCCAAGAAGTTATTCCAAGATATAGAGAGATCCACAAAGAAATTCCTATGGTATGGATCATTCTCAAATGTGACATCAAGTTTGCTTACCAAACGATGAAGTAGGGTTAGATATTAAACCTATTTAGCTAATGAACAAAGTCATAATAACTAAAGGGATCCATAGAATTTTTAATGATAATTAAGCTACCACTCAGGTTAAAAGGTAAATTTTACCATTTAGCAATTAGGTTGACCATTCTTTATAGGGTGGAGTTTTGACCCATCAAACAAGTGCATATTTATAAGTTAATGGTGGAGAAGATGAGGATGCTCCATTAGATGTGTAACTTTATAAAAGAAGAGATAAAGTTAGGAATGTAGTGGTAAAAGAAAAGTTAGGCGTGGCTAACATTGATGGTAAGTTAAAGGAGATAGGTCTTAGGTGGTTTAGACATATTAAAAGGAGACATCCTAACATCCAGTGAGAAGATACAAGAAGATTGTACTTAGGGACTATAAGAGAAGAAGATGAGGACCTAAGAAAAATTGAGGGGAGATGATCAGGTCTAACATGATCCTATTAGAGCTTACCGAGGACTGGATCCTCAATAGGAGACTTTGGAAAACTAGAAAATGGTGGAGGATCATACATAGAGAGGTTCTTTTCTTTTCATAGCCCTTTTGAACTTTTTCCTTCCTTTTTCTTCGTTTATCTTGTAATTACCTTGAATACCTATATTATTAGTATTTATCTTTTAGTTTATTTTTTGATTGTGTGTTTAATTTATTTGCTTTTTTGTTTTCTTTCTCGTCTGTTTATTTATTTACTTACTTTAATATTTAATTTAATTTATGCAATTATTTGTTTATATATTCGGTTTTTATTTTTTGTCTTTTCCTCTTTAAATCATTTTCAATATTTTTCTTTCTTTTCTATGTATCTATTAGAAACATTCTCCCTAATAATTAGAGGTAAGACTGCATACTATTAGACCTTATTAGACCTTATTAGACCCTACATCTCGGTGAGAATTTTATTGGGACGTTGTTCTTGTTGTTGTTGTATTTGTTCTCTCTTCAGTTGTTCTTTGTGCATGATGTAACATCTCATTCCCTATAGGGAGGTTAGAATAGTAAAATAAGTGAACAATGAGAGTTTAGAAATGTATTTGCATGCTCATGCATATTGTGAAATATAC
>JAOTAX010000009.1:2546905-2562730 GCA_025629825.1 Erythroxylum guanchezii | reverse complement strand
TATGAAGTGGTTTTGTGCTAGAAGAGGTGAATTTGAGAAGATTATGGGTGTATATGAGGTTAGAATGAGTGTAGGAATCTTGAAAGAGGCTTTGGAGGGGTTTGGGGAACCCCCATGCCCGTTTAATGGACTTTAGGTTCGTTTAACAGACCTTTAGGGTCAAAAAGGACCATTTGCATCGCCCATGTCCGTTTAACAGACTTGATGTCCGTTTAACGGACCTTCTCGGATGAAATGGTGCACTTTATCTCACTTTGTAGTCTTCATGAAAGTTGTAGGTCTAGATGTTCTCTTTCAAATGGTCTAAAAATGAAAGGAATCCCAATTTTTTAGCAATGGTTATGGCAATCACGCCAAACTAGGCTCATTTTGATTGAGGTCTTAAACTTGGTTGCTTCTTTTGACCATAACTCCTTCTCTAGACCTTCAAATGGCTTGATTCTTGAAGCAATAGATTCCTACCACATTTTCCTATATCTCCAAGAAAATATGTGGTAATTGGTGTTGAATTGACAAAGATTGATCAAAGGAAAGTGTGGGAGTCTGCTGGAATAGTGTAAATGAGATTAGTTCTACTGAGCATACTTCAATGTTTTGATTACATTTGGACCTGTAGGATTCCAAATGAGATGATTTTTCCTTTGAAGTAAACTAGAGAAATAGGGTTACAAATTATATGGAGAAGCTGAATTTTGATTTAGTCTCTAAGGTGTTCAATTTCTATATGGAAATTGGGTATAGTACACTGTTTTTGGATAAGAATAGTCCAAACATGTTTGAGGGATATCTTCCCAATTACTAAGCCAAATTGAGATTTTGGTGTCGATGGAATCATACGACATAGAGGAACATTGTTCTAGAATGGAGTATGAGCAAATTGCTTCATCTTCATTTTTTAATTTAATGTGAACAATAGACCCGAAAGTGTGACTTGGAAAAAGATGAGTTTTGTTTTGAGAATGATTTTGTGATGGCTTGATACCCGGGATTGTGATGAACATGCATTGTACATCTTTCATTTCATTCATGTGCATTATGAAATACCTTGATCGTACAAATTGTGATATATGTATATGTTAATTGTTATAGAGGAGCAACTGGAACGTCAACCCATAGACGTTGCCGAAACTTCCAGGCAATAGCTTCGGGAGCAGTTGGTAAGTAACCTAAACTGTTTCTCTCAATTATTGTTTGTTTATAATTATGTGTGAAAAATCAATGAATGTGATTGGATTGTGGATTTCGGGCAGGAGGTCCGATGATTGTGCAATGTGAATTAAGATATTGAAGTGCTGCTTGAATGTGAATATGAGACCTATGTGCTTGTAATGTGATTGATTGTGGTACATGCATTGTATTCATGAATGCATAAACAGATAATGACAGTTGTGACCAGAGTAGCCACCGATTAGAGCTTAAAGTTCAACGAGTGAAACCGAGCCTCGAGCTCGAAAGTGATTCAGAGCCTTAGGCTCAACGATTAATGAGCCCGGTATCTAAATGGATACGGGATAGTTTAGGTACTCGGTCACAACAACATAATAATTGGAAAAAATGTCTCATAAGCATTTCATATGCATTTTGTTATGTATGTTTGCTGGATTAAAGTGCTAAATTTGCCTATGCTTAAGTGAAAATGTGATATTGATGTGAAGTGTAATTTTGTGTAATAATTGTTATGTGAAATGATGTGTTGCTTGAATTGATTGAACCATCGATGATGGTTACCTCATTGAGTTCGCAAAACTCACCAAAATTGCAACGTTGTCTTTTCAGGACCGAGAGATGACTCTAGCTACTGAGAGGCTCTACTGCCGTGTAGATTGTGTTTTGGCAAAAGAAGTCATGGCTCAAAGGTTAGTCAGCTGAGATTTTTGGATGGCTTAGTTAGATTGTACATACCTTCCTCATTCATGTAGTATTTTTGTACTAGATTTTGTT
Organism: Erythroxylum guanchezii; assembly: GCA_025629825.1. Taxonomy (NCBI): domain Eukaryota; kingdom Viridiplantae; phylum Streptophyta; class Magnoliopsida; order Malpighiales; family Erythroxylaceae; genus Erythroxylum; species Erythroxylum guanchezii. The sequence goes on along the minus strand of JAOTAX010000009.1, from coordinate 2,560,789 downwards.
GATATACATGTAGTAAAGGTTGAAAGACACAATGTAGACTTTCGATTTTGAGAAATGAAATGAGGAAAAAGTTGGTTTTAAAAATATTGTGATTTTCTTATGATGCTTTATAAGAGAATAATGATATGATGCCATAGGAAGTGACTGTAGTGATCAAACGTAACTCACTTTTATCGTAGGATATGTATCGTAGGGGGCGCTACATATGATCCATTATGTTCTAAATATGATTGGAAATAGATATAAATTATAATTCTGAACTATATTCAAGATTAGATAATCAAACTTTAGATTTAATTATTTAATTAAATAATTTACATTCATATGTCAACGATTAATGTCTAACATCACATTATAAGTATCCATAAATTAGGAGTGTCAAAGTAATTTTAACTAACCCTTCTATATATGATTTTTTTTCTTGTAATTCAATTATTTCATTATACAAGATTCTGATTAGACATCAAACATGAAATTAATATCTACTCTATTCCAATAATATTATTTCTTTATTATTAGTAATGAATTATTTTAATAAAATTTGAGAACTATTTTTAGATTTTCATTCCACCTTACATAAGAATTTCTTAAAAGTCAATACTGATTGAGAGCAATAGACCTTTCTTCCTAATTACTTTAGGATAACAAATCTTATCTTAATGTCTTAACTACTTCATATAATTTATGCCATATCCAATGTCCACCAATCAAATTACCCTTAACTATAATAAGTCATAAGTAGTATTAAAACATAATAATCCCTATATAAGATTTTTCAGAATCTCAAGTTAAATAAGGATCACTAATAAAATCATTATAATAAGTATTTCAATAAATATACAATTAATATTCCTTATAAAATTCGTATGTTAGGTCAATTCAATGAACTTGTTCTTTAATAAGCACTTACATGTTTGTTTATCTCTATGAGATTGATTACTTCCTTCATAAGAAAGAAGTATAACATGTTATCTTTCCACTTTATTAATATAAGAATGATTAGAAACAATTTAAAAATAATACATAAATGTTATACCATCATAATTTCATAATCATTATATAGATATATGGTATAAGATACTTAATTAATTAGCTTAGTACAAGCGAGAGATTATTAGTTTATGCTTAACAACTAATCAATTGGTTGTATATCTTTGACATAATTAATTAAAGGTAAAATTTATCATGTACATATTTTTTAATTAACTTATATACAACCAACAACATATATTTTTTAATTAACTTATATATAATTAAAAATATGTATAGGATAAATAATATCTTTAATTAATTATGTCAAAAATATACAACCACTTGATTATTTGTTAAACATAAACTAATAATCTCACTTGTACTAAAGTAATCAATTAAGCATCTTATACCATATATCTATATAATGTTTATGCTAGTGTTGGGATAACGGTCTGGTGAGAGAATTAAGGATGGCAATAGGCCAGGATGAGCATGGCTCGGGATCCACCAGCTAGGTTGCCTGTGGCTTGGCCAGGTTGTGACTTGATGGGCCACGGACAGGCAAGGCAGATCTTTTTTTTTAAATTGACTTTTTTGATAAAACGACATCGATTTATACCTTTCCGTCGAGTCAAAAAGTCTTAACCTATGGCCCGATCAACTTGGGCCAAGGTCGGGTATGGCCTGACGAGTCGGGCCATATTTGCCATCCCTAGAGAGAATTCTACAAGATTCTCTTTAGGGAGAACTTGCTTATAACTTTCATCTCAATTATCATCATAATTAAGAGGAATTGCATAAATGTATACTTGGATCCTTGACGAGACCTTACTCCTTTTACATGCCTAATGATTATAATATTTCACAGTATATTATTGTATAAACAATGTAAAGAATTATACCAAGTTCATTAAAGAACTTCTTTGATCCAAATAATTATTTCTATTAAATGAAAATAAAGTTATGGCTTGATTAACAGTTGATACTACATTGAAAACTTTTAAACCAAAATAATATCATATAGAGTAAAATACACCTTTATTATGACTTTTTTGTTAATTTAAAATTAAAATATGTATAACTTTGAACTCAAATATCAACTCATACAAAAATATACCAGATATCTTTAATATTTAATAAGTATCATATATCCTAAATGGTAAACACCTTTAACACATTATTTATATACTTAGATTATAATAGGTAAAAAAATTTATTCATCTCATTGCCCAAAATGTCACCAAATACCCATAGCTGAAAACTATGGAAAACTATAGGAGATGTTTTCTGCTAGTCATCGATAACAATTTTTGCACACACTTTATTTCATAGCAAAAAACTTTTAGCAACATTTTGAGGAATTGTCGCCAATACATTTGGCTGCATTTCTGGAAGCATAGCTAAAATCTTTTGGCTACGTTTTTTGGAAAAACGAGGCTTCTTGAAAACAAAAATAGAAGGGAAAATAACACTAAACAATGAAGGCAAAGGCAACTTCATTTTTATGTTAAAAATAACACGATAATGATGTCGTCTGTTAAGGAAAAAATGACATCATTTCGTTAAATATTGAAGAACTATGGCCAACATTTGGCGATGATTTCAGGAAAACGTCACTAAATGTAGACCATTGATGACGAATTTAGAGAAACAACGCCAAAGGGTTGACGTTTTCTGTTAAGAAGCTATTAGATGAACGGGTGATTGTATACAATATGTGTTGTGTAAAGCTTCCTTAAATCTTCAAGAGAATGTAGATAAAAATGGAGGTGGTGGCGAGAATCCTAACGGTCCTTACATGATTAAGCAAATCAAAAATTTTGAAACAGTTGTCAATTGCAAAAATAATGCATGTTCATTGTGACGATGATGGAGTCATTCAATCAGGTATGCGTGTGTTCAAATTTGAGTTCTTTACAGCATTTTATTTAACTTTTTTAGTTTTTAGGATTTAATTTTTCAAAGGATTATGAAGAAATTAAGGCAATTGTCCCATACTATTTGTTCCTTAGGTGAAACATATAGTACATGCGATTCATCTAATGTACTGTTCCATACTGCATATGAGAAATCGTCTATGATCTTCTGCTAGTTTAGTTAAAGCCAAGAAGTTGTTGAAAGAGGCTGTCAATAAACCAACTACTGAAGGAAGATTTTTATTGATTTTAATTGATGTCTTCAAATGTGCAAAGAGCCTTATTGGGAATCAAGACAAAGTGAACTCCTTTATTTTATCTACCAAGTCTCATGTCATTTAGAACCCAGAAAATAATTATTTCTTTTTCTCTTCAATGGAATATACGTGAAATACATTTTCTCTTTATTTGTTGTTTTGTTTGTAAGAATTGTTAATGTCATAATTAAAATCTTGTATTACTTACTATATATCATTATATTATATTACTTACCATATATCATTATTTATTGTACTATATATCATTATATTTTATTACTTACCATATATCATTATTTATTGCTTTTTCTGTAAGAATCATATATAATTATATTACCAACTTCATGTTAAAACAATTAAAAAATTTTGTAACACCATATAAAATTGTCAAATCATATAATTTAAAAGATAAAATAAAAAGTATAAATCTATGTAACATTAATTAATTTGAGTTTATAATTTCATAAATTATTGAAATGATTTGACATTGTTGTTAGCTAAATTTATTTTTAGACTTAGAATCATTGTCAATAATATTAAATTTGATTTTTAGCAATACGATGTTCACTCACAATCAAGTTAAAGTTAGTGAATTCATAATTATAAATAAGAGAGTTATTTTGTTAATTAAGCATTTAGCGATGATTTCAAAAATCACCACTAAAGGTCACGCATTTTGCAATGATATTACCAGACCGTCACCAAAGGATAAGCCTCTTGCAATGATTTAGGAAAAGCGTCACCAAAAGCTTAATATTTGGAACTGATGTTACTGAATCATAACCAAAAGCTTGCCATTTGGTGATGATTTCATACAACGTCACCAAAGGGTACCAACAAAAATTGTCACCAAAAGCTTACTTTTAGCTACAATTTTGAAATAGTTGCCAAAAGAAAACAATAGCTAAAGGACTACCTTGTTGTAATGACAATTGAAAATATGATTCATGCTTCTTATAAACAATATGTCATCTATATAAGAGTATAACTATAATCTCGCTAACCTTTCTATAAGCATGAAGAATCATCATTCATCTTTAAAACATGCTCTTTAAATTGATCATAAAAGCGAATTTTCATTGTTTCTTAACCTTTTCACTATACATCAGATGTAAAAGACAAAGACATTAATTTCATTTAGATGTTTTGTTATAAGATTCGAACTATTTCAATCTTCATCGTACTTCTATTACTTATCTTCATAAATATTATCATATAAGTGTAAATTGAAATAAATATTATGTTCAAACTCATAACCTTTTATTGTTCAATTGAATTATAAACTTATGAGATAATATATGCTTCAACCAACTACTATATTCCTAAATTATTATCTTTTTACTTTTATAAAGTTTTACCATTCCATATCTTATATGAAAACTTGCTAATTGATTTTTATAAACTATGGAACTTAAATTATTATAGTAAGGCATAGTTATGATGAAGAATATACTGTATGACACAATATTGCTTACTATAAAATTTCTCCTTTCATAAATCCATACTATTATGGACTTTAATTGTAGAGATGTTTATTAGAGAATCTTATACCATATATATATAATTAAAATTTTAAGTAAAACTAATCTCATCAATCTTATTGACGTATTTAAGCATTCTCAATCCTTAATTTCTACCTAGATTTAAATACTTTAAACTTTTTAAAAAATTAATCAATATTTCGTTTTACATATGATTATATCATATAAAGTCAATCAAAATTTAACAAAATACATGTATTCCAATCTTTTGTAATTTTTTATTATGGCTCATACATAATATGTATAAGATTTAACAATTTAATGCCATAATCACCCCTTCACTAAAGGTTGATTTGGTCATCCTTCAACCTAACATCTTTTATAAGTTTCATAAGTTATAAATCAAAAGGCTACAAATATCCTTATATGTAATTTGTGATTCTTTTTATGTTTATTTAATCAACGTGACATGGAAAATAGCCTTTGCCAAATAACTTTGCTCTTTTGCCCTTTATGTTAAGCATGATTCTCTTTTGATCCAACACATACAAATTATTTGTATAAACTTGGATCAACTTCTTTTACTCAACACTTTATTTCTTATCATGCCTTGAATAAATCCAAATTCATATCATATACATAAAAGGATGAATTACAAATATATATGATCTCTAACATATCTAGTATCAGCAAGAAAAGTCAGACAATTATCTCCTTTTAAAAATAATTATTATCTTACTATAGAAAATTCCTTCAATTATGGTCCTTAACGTATTCTTTTAATAGGTTAAGATGAGTAAACTAATTCTTCAAAGTACTATACCTTTTATATCTAATTTATGTAACTATTTGCATTGTGTTATCATAATGTTGACATTCATCTTGCATGTTACCTTTAAAGCTTACGACACATTAGTAAAATTTATATGTCACTATATTTTTTTATCTATATGATATTTACATACTCTTAATTTTTTCATTGAAATACTTTCTAGGGATTGTAGAAGGATTGCATAATGGATATATTTTTTTTTCCCTATCTTTGATAACTCTTCTCAAACCTAATTTAAATTCAAGAAATTTGGTTAAGTAATACTTTAATATCAGTTATACTATCAGTTATACTAAACAAAGGTCATTTACTACTCAAAGCAATATAAATGTGAAGAAATCAAGTAATCGATTAAATTCCATGATAATTAAATAAAATTAGAACTTTAATCATGTATTGATTACTTCCATTATTTCATTCAAAATAATAGTCGTCACTACTATTATCATGGAAAGATTACTCTAATCTTTCTACTGAGTTAGGCTCCTATTTCAATTTAATTGATCTTTATTTTACCCAATAAATCTACTAAATTTAAATTACGTAGATAATATCTTTATCAATAATATGTTAGGTTATAGCTCCGTATTAAAACATATCTTATATCTGATTTATAACCTTGTCTTTAAATTCATATGATCATAAGTTTGTTTATTCAAATCATATAAATTTAGAAAAATATAACCCATTTTTATAAAACTTAAATATATTCAAGTTAAATCGGTATTGAGTTTGTTTAGAAAGCCTACTAATAAACAAAACCTTTTTTTTATAAATCATAATGCATTTATAAAAAAAATAAAGAAAATATGTACAGTCTAGAAATTTCGAGCCCAAAGTCTCTGAACCAAAAGAGGCCAAAGGTATGCTCACCACTTCCCAATACCCTAAATCCATACAACAAATTCAATCAACGTACTCTCGAATAGTTTCCACCTAAAAGAACTAGATTCTAACAAAGCTGCCAACTAACACAAAAAGCAACCCAATACCAAAAGCTATCTTAATAAACAATACAATTGCATTTTATATGGTACCTGGAATTGGTTACTCCCTGTTGTTTGAAATGATCAGGATTTCCTAAGCTCCTTGCAATGACGGTAGATCCACACGTGATAGAGCTTGGGTTGCCTGTCATGTGGAGGACAACACAGACTGGAAGGCCCTATAAACAAAACCTTAGTTTATTCTTATTACAATATAAGACAACAATAATATTCTAAACATGTGTTTAATATTTTAATAAAGAAATTTAATTTTTAAATGGTCTCATTATTCACAAAATAACATGTAAAATGTCATAAATATAAACACAGAATTTAATATAAATATAAATATATCAAACATATATAAAACGTAGTATTAAATATGAAAATATAATAAAATTATATGCATAAAATATCAACCTTATTGAATATAATTATTGATATAATATTTAAAGTTTAAAATAATATATTAAATTAGTATAGATAATAATCAAATGTCATATAATAAATTATATTATAGTTATTAAAAATATGGGATAAGAATTTTTAATATTTTATTAAAAAATCTGAAAATTGGGGAGAGTGGAAACAACGATAAATACTACGGAGGCAGTAGTTTAATTTGAACAAGGTTAGGAAAGAGACTTCTTAGGATTTACATGTGGCAAAAACCTAGGTTTTTTTCCATGGCATTGCAACTAAAACAAACTCGAACGCTCTTTTCGTTCCAACCATACTCGACTCTTTGAAACTTTCAAACCCTAAACTAAACCATCTCCAAATGTGCAGGAAGATTCAATACCAGAAAAGAAACATAGACATGAAGAAAACACCCCCCATTATTCGTATGGAAACCAGGTCTGCCAAGCGCAAGAGGGTTTGGTTTTCAGAAACTGAAGGCCAAAATGGGTTTGATAGGATCAGTGACCTCCCTGATTCTGTTCTCCACCATATTCTCTCCCTTCTTCCCATCAAATCCATTGCTCAGACTAGCGTCTTATCGAAACGTTGGAGATCCCTTTGGTCCTCTTTTCCTGACCTTGATTTCACAACCATAAATCCTTTAACGAGTTCTTCCTTAAAGCAGACTGCAAAAAGATCGTCACATTCTTTGTCATTGGACTTCATACCCCATGTTTTGGCTCTACGTGATAAGAATTCTGATCTTAGGACTCTTCGCTTTCGGTCACGTTTGAGCTTTTCGGGTCTTAATGGATTGATTCGTCGTGCAATTAGGCATAATGTACAAGAGCTTGACGTAGAAGTTGCCACTGAGGATTACTTCAATTTCCCTCGTGGTGTTATTGCGAGCGAAACTCTGCGAGTCTTCAAGTTGAAATCTCGTTATCCAGGTTTTAGATTGCTGCCGTCTTGCGTTATGACAGAAGGGTTCAGATCACTCCACACATTATCTCTCTCGCTTGTGATTTTATATGATCAGTCCTCATTGTTTGATCTCTTTACGGAAACATCATTTCCTCGTCTAAAAAAATTGAGTCTTGATGCTTGTTTTGGGCTGAAACAACTCAAGATTGGCTGTCGAGCCTTGGAAGATTTAACTCTGGAGAATTGTTTCCAGTTACATGGTTTGGACATTGTTTGTGCCAAATTGGAAAAGTTCCGAGTTGCGAGCTGTTTCGATGCCTATTGTGGTAAGAGTTGGGTCAAGATTGATGCTCCCAGGCTGAGGACTGTTCTTTGGGAATATAATGCCATTACAGATACAAGTTCTTTACAAAACTTGGACTCCTTGCATGAGGCCTCAATTGGCTTCTTCATTCTTCATGACGATGTAAGTCTGGAAAAGCTTCGAAGTGTTTGCGATCTTTTGTCTGGCCTTTCTCATGTCCAAAGTTTGACGTTAGAAAGCCAGAGCATCGAGGTATGTCAAATCTATCAATTCAACGATTTCCTTTCTACAATTTCCCGCAGAATATAGTATAGGCAGTAGAATTTGTAAAACACTTGATCAGTGATAATGTCATAGAAACATTTCTTTCTCTTATACTTAATTTCATGATACAGTGTATATAACTCTATTCTATTTTATTCTATGTATGCAATAAGATAGTCATGACTGGCATGCTCTTACTCTGACAGATATTGTCAAAGATCATAAACTTGGCGCATCTTCTCCAACCGTTTGATAACCTCAAATATTTGGAGTTGCACACCAGTTTCAACAGAAACAATGTTCCAGGACTGGCATTACTGTTTAGAAGCTCTCCAGTATTGCAGACACTCATTCTTAAGATCATCAACAATTACAAGACAGAGAGGCGGGTAAGTATCTTAACTGAGTTTAGTTGATGTAACTGAGAAACTTATTTGTGACTTACAATAACATCAACCACATATCTCACTGCTTTTCAGCTATGGAACAGAGATTTGTGGGATGTATCTACGTGCGAGGAAGAGCAATACTGGGAATCTCAAATACAAACATTAAAACCATTCTTAAACCACCTCAAGGTTGTAAAAATTCATGGGTTTTTAGATTGTGAGAATGAAGTTAGTCTAGCAAAATTTTTGCTCAAGCATGGGAAAGACTTAGAAGAGATGACTCTTTGCACAGCTCCCTGCAACGAAAGAGATCTTCGACGTCAAAAAGTTAGGTCTCAAATGATGGGATTTTCATGGGCTTCTTCTAATGCTAAGATCGCATTTCAATGATGATCTTGTGATCAAATCCTTTAGTGCTTTGTTTATAGAACCATAATTACAGTACTTTCTTTAATCTCTAGGTGAAGTAGTTATGTTCTATAAAATTCGTCAGTAGTCCAGTTTTAGTCATCTAGCTTGGCTGAGGCTCATAGGACGCAGCGATCTAAGATTACTGTCAATGTGATATGGCCGTGAGCAAGTTTTGGGTCGTGTAAGTTTATTGGTTCTTTGGAGCTATACCAAATCAGCGAGTGGATTTTAAATATTAGATTATAGATGTTAAGATAAGGAAATATGGAAATACCGAAATAATCATAATTTAAGATCTGTGGATGTTTTCAATATTTTTGTAGAGCAAGCAAGATAAGGATAAAACTTGTTGATAATATCCGATTGTCCCATATTAAAAAAAGAGAGGAAAGAAGACTAATATATAAGTTTAGTGAACTACTCCACCTATTGCCAATTAATTTTAGAATGAAACTTCACTTAAATTTGCGTATGATCTTACTTTTCTTCTCGTGTGAACCCGTAGGCTTATTGCAAATTTCACAAAACTCTCCCTTCTGATGGAAGATATTTGAGAAATTGGAGGATATGTTTGAATTTTACGTCAAAAGCTTGCTAAAACTGAAGGGTTTAGTACTATAATGAGATCGTGTATTCGTGATATCAATGGATATATGGCACATTGTCTTCCTAAAAATAACAGAGAAAGAAACACATTACTTTACCCTAGTTGGTCTTTTGTTGTTTACATAATGTAAAATGAAGCTTATATAGGCTTGTCGTTCATATACCCAAATAAACTTCATATCGTGTTGGGAGACAAGATCCTTTGTCTAATATTACTTTGTCTTATTCTGTCCCATGAAATCTCAGCCATTTATTTTGCGGGGTTCACGTGGGACCCACGCGAAATTTACATAAATAAATGGCTAAGATTCATTGAACATAATAGGACACCATAATATTAGACAGAAGATCTGGACTCATTGTGTTGTAGGTCTTCACTCTAGTTATTCTTGTTCCCTAGAAACTTGACAACTTGGCCTTACTTGCACAAAATTTTAATTTTTTAATGTTATCTTTACTCGAGAGAATGATAGGAAGATTATTTAACAATATTATGTTTTATGTGATTATTATGCATGGTAATGGATTGGAATGGACTAAATTTTCTTAAAAGAACTAAATTTGACTTAAAAAATCAGCGTGTTTAATTTGGACTTTCTAGAGGATCTAAAAAAAAATATGAATTTCAATAGGGCTTTTCAAGCTTTTTTCATATTTTTCTTACATTTTTTTGGACGAGTTCAGGCCAAACTAAGTTGAGTATCTCCGAGTGTGAGTCTAACTCAAATTCTAATCAACTCAAAGTTTATTTGTCAATTTCAATTTTGGCCCAAACCAAAATTCCAAATCTAATTACTAAATAAAAGATGTAATATAATTAGTTTTCACAATTTAAATGATAATAAAATGAGCTTGAATAAGTAATGATTTCTTTGGCATTATCAAATGATTTCACCTCTTTTAATTCTTATTTATGATTATGATAATTGTGAAAAAAAATACTTAAGAAGGTGGTAAATTAAGTTTATGCAAATTGCTAAGGTATGTTTCATGAAGATTTCATATGAGAGGAAATATGGAACCAAAGGCTACATCCAAATACACTCCAAGTTAAGTATTGAATTTCAAACAATTCAACGACAAAAGTATTGGGAAACCGGGTCAGGATTTGATCTCAACTGCAGCGGAATAATCAAGAAACATTTTCGTAACTTTTGATTTTTCGAAAATCAAGATCTATTTAATTCTATAAAATGATTAGCACAAATCATAATAAAGCGAAAACTTAATTCATACCTTATTCCAAAACTTGATCTTTATCTTGTTGTATCCCTTGAACCATTTCTAAAACTGATCAGTCTCAACCACCATAGCCACACAAGCATCCGACCTCTAACGGTATCCACAAAACAGGTTGAGAGAACTCTGTAACTCTTACAGAGAAGGTTAAGCAAGAAGTGCCAGCTCTATATAGCTTTGGACGTTTTAGTAATTTAATTTAATTGAAATTAAATTTTAATTTTAATTAAACTTTAATTGAAATTACAAATAATTCTAATTAAATATTAATTACTCCCATATAAGATTCAATATCTCATATTGATCCTTATTTATTAAATATCTTATATTTAATCATAAAGTTTCTCAAACTTTATAATCAAGTACAACTTGATTAAATTAATTTTGCTCTCTTCAACCCATTCTATATATGAGACCCATTAGGGTCCCAAACATGTTGGCAATGATTATAAAATCTAATAATTCATAATTAAAATTAGATAAATTAAAACTCCTTTTATTTTATCTTTAATTCTCTAATTAAATAATTTATAATCATAGATTAAGATTGGCGTCTAGCAATACATCATGATCACCTAAAAATTTAGGAATGTCAAAGTGGCTTTGACTAACCCTTCCGTGCATTATTTTTTTTTTTGGTATAATTCAATCTTTTCATCATATAATATTCCGATTAGACGTAAAGCATGGAGTTAATGTCTACTCTATTTTGAGTCTAATCATATTAGTTCTCTACCATTGGCTATTGATTCAATTAATGACATTTGTAAACTATTTATAAAGCATCATTTCACCTTGGCCATGGATTTCTTGAATTGTTACTAATCGAGAATAACGAAACATTCTCCCTAATTATTTTAGGGTAATGAATCCTACCTTGATCACTCAACTATCTCGATATAGTTCATGCTACATACAACGACCACCGATTAAACGACCTATGTTTAAATAGATCATAAGTAGTATCAAAACATAGCAATCCCCATACAAGATAACTTTGATGACCTCAAGTCAAAGGATCACTTATATAATCATCACAATAAGAATTTCATAGACATATAAGTAATGTTTCAAATAGGTTTCTCATATTGGGTCTGTTCAATGAACTTGTTCTCTAGCAAGCATCCACACGTTTGTTTAAATATCTCTGTACTTTAGCCTATGAGATTGACTACTTCCTTCATAAGGAAAAACAAAACATGTGCTAGTCTTTTATGTTCTATTAATGTCCAATCTTAATAGAACAATAACTAGGAACATTTAGGAATAATACATAAATACAATATGAATCTCATAATTATAATCTTATTATACTTTCATTTGCAATATACAATTATCCCATGAACATTATTATATGCATCTAAGCATGTATAAGATAAAGAATGCCTTTAAATAATTTGTCACTAAACTATAACCAAAGTGATTGGCTGTAGGGCATAAACCAACAAAAAGATCATTTAGGGAAGGAAGGTAATATTAAAATGAAAGAAAAAATATTTTTAAATATTTTTAAATTTTATAATTACCATGAGATTATACTTGTGATATTTATATTATATTTATGTATGATTCATAAATTCTTCCAAGTCAGTAGTTTATTAAGACTGGATATTAATAAAATGAAAAGACTAACATATAGTGTATTTCTTCCTTATAAAAGAAGTTGTTGATCTCATAAACTAAAGTACAGAGATATTTAAACATACATGTGAGTGTTTATTAGAGTGTAAGTCCATTTAGGTAATTCAAAATGATAATTCTATATAGAACATTACTTTCATGTATATGGAAATGTTTATTGTGATAATTGTATAAAGGTTGACTTTTGATCTTTAAAGTATGTCATATAAGAATTATTATATTTTAATACTACTTATGAAATATACCAATTAAAGGTACCTCAATTGATAATTATTGGATATGAAATGAAATATATAGAGGTAGTTGATTGATTAATATATGATACATTATCCTAAAATAACTAGGGAGAATATTTTACTATTGATTCGTAAAATCCTTGGCCAAGGTAAAATGACGTTTTGTAAATAGTTTACAAATGTCATTAATTGAATTAACAACTAATGATGGAGAACTAATATGATTGGACTAAAAAAGAGTAGACGTGAATTACATGCTTTGTCTAATCAGAACATTGTATGATAAAAGAATTGAATTATATGAAAAAATTGTGCACGAAAAGGTTACTCAAAACTGTTTTGACATTCCTAGGTAGTTATTATGCGTTGCTGGACATCAATCTTAATCTATGATTATAAATTATTTAATTGGAGAATTAAAATAAATTAAAAGGAGTTTTAATTTATCTAATTCTTATGAATTAGAATTAGAATTTATAATCATTGTCAACATATTTAGGAACATAATGGGTCCCACATATATAATGGGTTAAAAAGAGCAAAGATATTTTGTAATCAACTTGGATCTGAATGTAAAGTTTGAGAAACTTTATAATTAAATATAAGATATTTAATGAATAAGGATCAACATGAGATGTTGGATCTTATTTGGGTACAATTGATATTTAATTGGAATTATTTGTAATTCTAATTAAAGTTTATTTGAAATTAGAATTTAATTTCAATTAAATTACTAAAGCGTCCTAAACTTATTATAAATATAATTAAGCTCTAATGGAGCTAGCATTTCTTGCTTAACATTCTCTATAAGAGTTACGGAATTCTCTCAACTTGTTTTGTGGATACCGTTAAAGACCAGACACTTAGGCGACAGTGCATATAATATAACATCCCACCCTCAACTGGAAGGGTAAAATGGTAATTGGCATAGGATGGGATAAATTGGGATTGCATAGGACTGCTCATGCATAATAGGATTGCTACACAGTAACATTTGTGCACATGAAATTACTGTACATGCATA
>JAOTAX010000009.1:2506688-2531743 GCA_025629825.1 Erythroxylum guanchezii | reverse complement strand
ATACAAAATATTAAGTAATCATATAATAATAATATATAATATATAATAATATTATTATTACTTGTTATCAATTTATATTATTAATAATATTATTAATTAATATTATTATTGGTGTTAGGTTTGGAAAGATGAGGATATTTTTCACATTTCCAATTCTTGTCCATAGGACAAGAATTTTCGTACCTCAGTTTTGAGAGGAACAGAAATTTATGTCCTCGTCCTCTGAGGACGAAACAAAAATTTCTATCTTCGGTAAGCAAACACGTTGAAGGACAGAACTTTTCTGTCCTCGTCATCCGTCCTCACGTCCGAGAATGGTAACCAAACAGTGTGTTGTGCTTAGGACAAAGACAATTATCTCTGTTCTGTCCACCACAACCAAGCATCTCACTGTCTTCAATTCTTGTTCTGTTCCGTCCTGTCCTGTCCCGTCCCGTCCCATCCCTATCTGCTGAAGACGTTAACCAAACGCTACATATATGTCATTGAAGACTCTCTTCATGACACATAACTGCTCTGGCCAGAGATTCCTGAGTAATGACCTCGATAAGATGTCGTGGGTATCATCTCCTTCTATCAGGAGTGGTGAATCATTTATTGGCTATTCAATTACCTTTGAATATCAATAGTTATACCCAATCACTATCTTATAAACGACCTTGTCTTGAGGTAATAAGGAATGATGTCAAAGCACAGGATCAGCATCCAAGATGTCCTTGAGTATCTCAAGTTTAAAGATATTTGCACCATTGCTATGATGAGATTAATCATTGACATTGATAAATCATCCATATGATAATCTCATAGCGAGTCATCCGATGTACTTACTACTCTTAGTAAGCATCCACATGTTATATCTAAACATCTCATGCTTACATTTTGTGATATCTACTGCTTGATCAAATCAAGGAGTATAATATATGCTAGTCTATTTAGATTAATAATGTCCTATCTTATTAATCCTATGACTAGGGATTATTTAGGTACTAACATAATTGCACACAATAGGAATCTCATTATCATGATCTCATCATGATTTCCTTGATATTATGTTTTATATCATAGACTTCATTAATTTGATTTAAGATCGACATCAATTCATATATAAACGAACATCAAATTAATGAAAATTTGTCTTTTGCTTTATTAATCAAAATAAAGTTTGTACAAAAGTGTTAAAGGTGATTGCCCTTATAGTACTACTCTATCAGCCTAGTCTTATTATTACTAGCCTATGGGGGACGTTAAGTCTCTTACAGTCTAGGAAATAAAGCTCCTTCAATTGATGACTACACAAGTAAACTTATGAGCAGTTTTATTTATAAAATAAACAATTATTTGGATGAAAGAGGGATGACTTAGGCTACTTATGGGCATCCAATCATGTGTGATAGTTGGACAAATAAAAGATAGGAGCTTATTATCAATTTTTGGTTTATTCTACAAATGGGAGAATATTTTTGAAGTATATTGATACATCTAGCATTGTTAGACATGATGATACTCTGTTTTAGATATTTGATAAAGTTGTAAATGAAGTTAGACTAGAAAATATTGTTTAGTTCATTACTGATAATGATTATGCTTACAAAGAAATTGGAAGAAGATTACAAAGTAAGTATAATTCTTTTTATTTGAATCTTTGTGTTGTACATTATATTGACCTAATGTTAGAAAATATAAGAGATGTTAGATACTTTCTTGTCATTGATTAACTGTGCAAAAAGTCAAAAAAGAAAAAACATGACCAATTTCATTTATAATCGTACATGGGTCCTAAATTTAATGAGAAATAATTTCACCAATGATAAAGATTTGTGTCGTGCTATTATTTTAAGATTTGTGACTAATTTCTTATCTGTTTAGTTTTTTTTTATGAAGAATGAGTTGAGATAAATGTTTACAAGTGATAAATATATTGCATCTCAACATGCTAGATTGGAAGTTTCTAAAATTATAATTGAAGATCATGAATTTTAATCCTAATGTTAATTTTTCATCCGAGTTTGTAAGCTTTTATTAAGAATACTTTGTCTGGTTGATAGCGATGAGAGGGTAATAATCGGTTATTATTATGATTCCATAAAGAGGGTGAAGGAAGCAATCAAGGCCAAAATGAAAAATAAGCTTCTTTGTACATACCTTATCTTACAATCATTAATGAGAGATGGGATATATAACTTTACTTTCCGTTGTTTGTAGTTGGGGCATTTTTTAAATTCTAGTGCCTATTTTAGACTAAGTTTTACAAAGAAACCTGAAGTTAATAGGACAATAGTATTAAATATTACAATAATTATTGTCGATAAGATGGCGCAACATCTTGTAAGCTTACATATGGAGGTTTATAAGGATGCTCTTAGTGATTTTGAGATATCATTACTATTCATCAAAGAGACAAACTTAACGTAGGTACTTTTTTTTTACTTTGTTACTTGTTGGAAATTAATCATCACTTTATTGTATTTATAATGTTACTTTTGTTGTCTTACAGTTGCATGGTGGGACTAATTCAAAAGTGATGTTCCAGAATTGCAAATGTTTGCAATTCGAATTATATGTTAATGTATGAGTGTAACAAGGTATGAAAGGAATTTGAGCATATTTGAATTCATCAATTCCAAAAAAAGGAATAGATTAGAATGCAAAAGATTAAATAACTTGGCCTTTGTTTGATATAATTTAAAGCTTTGAGAAAGGTATGATATTATCATTTATCATTATTAATTTGAATATGATTTTTTGTAATTTCTAATAATTTAATTTTATTTAGTTACTAGGACTTTTAATATAACAAGTAGTTCTATAGATCTAATTTACCTTGACTATATCGATCTTTTAGCGGATTGGGTTTTTGAGGAACTAAGGTTGATTCATAAGAGTAACTTGAAAGATAATCTTGAATGGAAAAGTATTGACATGTCATTTAGTGCAATGAATTTAAATGATGATAAAGCTTATCTTAATGATGAAGATTTCGTATCAAATGAGAATTGAAGTCAATACAAGTTCAGTGGATATTCGATTGAATGAAGTTCCAAGTTTTCATTTCTTCTCTTCTTTCAATTTCACTTATATTTGATGCATATATTAAATTCTAGATTTGCAATATAAATATAAAATTTTAACTATCAATATTTTTGTTTCGTGTTTCACTTATGGTTGGATGTGTTCATTGGCACGAACTCTTACTGTAATACTTATAGGATCATGGAACTTTATTATTCTTTCTATTTTATTTTTGATGTAATTATTCTTTATTATTTGATAAAATTGTAACATTTTAAGTATTTTGTATTATCCTTAGTTTTTTATTTGTATAATAATTAAATATCTTTTTATATTAATAATGGTTGTTATTTATATGTGAAATATGTGAAAAGTAATATTAATAAAAATAAATAGATTGTTGTTATTTCAAATTTTTATTACTATGATTTTTGGATACAAGATTTATGTAAACTTAAAATATATTAAAGGAATATTTTGGAATTTAAAAAAATTTTAGGAACTATTTTATAATTTTAGTATTGATCGATACCAATATAGTACTATACTAGAATTAGATTTAATATCGATATCGATATGGTATTCATAACATTACCCAAATTGTTTTTTTTTTTGTAATGACTTCATTTAATTGAAAAAAAAGATTTTTCGAAAAGTAAATAAAATGTATAAGGAAATCAAAGAGGAAGTTAGAAGAAATGGAAGATAAGAGAGATGACAACACAAGTGCCATGCGATTGTCTTTAGTAGGAGAAACCTCCTTTTTATAATGCGGGTCTTAAATGACATCAATTACTCTAAATCCCTATTCTTTTTAGTCTTAGCGACGATTCGAGTCGGGCTCAAGTCTATGGATTTAGGCTCAAGCATGGCCCACAACCCAATCGGCTTAAGATTTTAGGCTTAAACTCGATCATGATTGGCTTGAGAGGCCCAAAATTTGATTAAACTCGATTAAATATTTTTAATTCAATTGAGTCTAAGTCCGATCCAAAATCTAAAATTTGGAAAAAAATAAAAAAAAACCCAAGCCTTGCCTAAATTCCAATCAACTCATGCTTGACTCGTTACCTTCAAGTCATGTCAAACTAGTCAAGTTTTGTCAAGCCTAATTTCTCTTCTTTAACGCTTCAAAAGACCCAAACCTTTTTTCCTTTTCCATGATGAATGAATTAATTGAAAGAAAAAAAAGATCTAAAGGTAAATGTAAAAGCGAATCCAAGTGGGAAAGCTACGGGAGATCCTAAAACACTAGAAAATCTTAGAAAACAATCAAAGCAAAGTTTAACCAACAGAAAGAAAAGAATCAAGTTAACAAATTAAAGAAGAATCAAATACTCCAATGAGTATAATATATTTTTGACAATTGTAACTTTCCTTAATCCACTGATGGAGTCAGGAGTAGAATTAGTATAAGCAGTGACGGAACCAGAAATTTAAAATAGAAAGATCCAAATATTTAATTTTTTTTAAATCTTGAGAGGCCCAATGTACCAATAACTTCCAAATAACTCCATATTAATAATAAAAATATTTAATTTTTTCAAATGTTGAGGGGGCCAGTGCACCATGGGCCCCCACATAGCTCCGTCGATGAGTATAAGTGTTGCATAAATTCTTGAAATTCTTACTATTTCTTTCTTTTTATAAGGAATAAACCATACAGTTATAAGCAAATTTAAATTAAACAATATTTTCTTTATAGTTATAGATGATCTTAGAGGTCTGTAACATAAGGTTTTGCTAAAAATAAGCATTATACTCCAAATTGCATCCTTGAAGAGTATAATTCCAAATCATCAAATAGTAAGAGCGTTTGAAGAATAAGTGATCTTACGATTCAACTTTCACTTCTTAGAGAGTATCAAGATTGTTAAGAAGGGGAACAATCTTGATAACTATCCTATTCCTAATGATAACGTTGATAACATCCCTAACCTTTGCCTGTAACTTTCTTTTTATTAAGGAGCCCTACTGGTTGATGTTGTGGTACGCCAATCTTCTGGTTGATGATCATCCTTGGTCAAGTGTTAGCTTTCTGAGGAGCAGAGGAGATTGGAAAAAGAGTTGGAACAAGACCTAAGAAACAATGCGGGAGGACCCCGAATGGAGTTGCTCGACTACTAGTGTTGATTTTTCTGGGAAACAGAGGAGATGGATCAAGAACTAGAGATGATGCGGGAAGCCTTCAAAATCAAGTAGTTCAAGTATTAGTTTTACTGAGAAGCAGAGGAGCTGGAAAGAACAGCTTGAAACAAAAAGAAGAAAGTCGGTGTTATAGTTGATGCGCAGCCTGAATCGAGTACCCTGTCCATTAGCTTTTGTAAGAAACTGAAGAGATGGAAATAGGAATTGGAGCACGAACGTGAAACAGAAAGCAAGATGAAGGTGATGCCGCAAGCCAAAAAAAAAAAAAATCAACCGAAAGAGCAATCAAGTGTTCCAGCCTCTAGGTGACTGGGCCATATGAATAGTGTACAATTGCAGGTGGCAGGAAGCTATACAAATATGCTGCCAACCATTTGTGAGAAACCACTACCTCAATGCATTATTGAACTCATCCAGCATAAAGGCTTGAGAAATCCCATGAACTATGAACTTCTTGGATTTCAAGATCTCAGGTGCCACAATCTCCACTCTGTTAATAGCCAACCGTCCTGTTTCGTTAGCATTTGCAGTAACATGAAGGTCATGCTCAGAAAGCAGTGTCCTTAACGAAGCTTTATCTGGCAATGAGACGAGTTCCAGGTACGTCAGTCTTTGAGGCAGTAT
Source organism: Erythroxylum guanchezii (assembly GCA_025629825.1). NCBI lineage: Eukaryota > Viridiplantae > Streptophyta > Magnoliopsida > Malpighiales > Erythroxylaceae > Erythroxylum > Erythroxylum guanchezii. The sequence continues at coordinate 2,525,962 of JAOTAX010000009.1, read as the reverse complement.
ATGAAACCTCAGGATCCTCTCCAAGATTGGTGAAGAGGCAACCATGAAGGTAAATTCTCTGGGTGTGAAAATGGTTATAGAAGTTAAGTTTCTATGATGTTCGAGAATCTCTTGAAGAACAGAATTCAATCCTATTGCAAACGACACGAATCCATTAGAGCTCAGCACACGGACGATCCTGGTCCAATCAACCATGTTCTTAGGGTCATTAGCATCCAAAACAGGAGTAGAATTGGCATCACATATTGAAGCTTGAAGGGGGTCTAAACCCTTGTAGGAATCTTGAGTATCCAAAGTAGAAAATGGTCGAAGAACACCATGAACTGCGATATGCTCTTCAAGAAATATATCGGGGTTGGACAAAAGTACATGATTGATCTCTACCCGTCTCTCACTATTAACAACCTTGGTTAAAGCAACTTTCTTTCCAGGAACAAGAGTAGGGAAGTAGCAACCTTGAGGATTCTTTAAAAGATCGTCCATGGAAAGTCTCAAAGGAGAGACATGGTGCTGTAACAAACGCTTAAAGAGGTGGAGAGGGAGAGAAGTGTTGGTGAAAGCTGAATCTTTAATGGCAAAGATGGTGGAATTTGGAGAAGCGAAGAAGATTTCGGGAGAAATCATGAGAAAGTTGGCCATGAAATTGAACCCGTATTTCCTTAGGGCAGCTGAGGCGTGGAGCGAGTGTTGGAGGCTAATAGGTGTTGTTGTAGGAGTTACTGCAGCGTAGTTGGAATTGGAAGGAGAACGCAATGCGGTGTTGATAGCAAGAAATGCAAGGACTACAGAGATGGTGAAGAAGACCGGTCCTTGCCAACAATGGGAAGAGGTTGAAGCCATACCGGTGGAGTGTTTTCTTGAAGGGGAGGAGTGTAATAATCTTGCATGAAATGTACTATCAAGATTTTATTGTTCTATGGCAAGTTCTGGTTTGAGCACAAAACCAACTATTCCGCAAATTTCATTTCAACCATAATACATGTAAAGTTACAGGTATCCCACTGTTAAGTCAACCATAATATATGTAAAATTTTGATATTGGTTAACTTAACAATTTTTGTCTAACTCTATTCTCAATCTTTATTTGAAATTTTTTATTATCTTTTTTTACAATAAGACCAAAAAGACTTTTGTACATTTTCTTTTCCTTTAAATAAAAGAATGTACACGTCTTTCTAAATAATAAAGAAGATTCATAACACAAAGAATCTTATAATTTACCTCCTAACTTGAAGTCCACCGGCAAGGGTTGGTCTTCACCAGAGCCGGACCTAGACAGAGACAAGTAGGGCACCTGCCCAAGGTCCACCGTAAAAAGGGACCTTAAAAAGGGTCTTAAGTATTCAATGGAGAAAACGTTGATATCTTGGTGAGTAATAAAAGATCTTACTACCTGGAGCCACCATAAAAAGGGGCCCTTAAAAAGGGTCTTAAGTATTCAACGGAGAAAACGTTGCTGTCTTAGTGAGTAATAAAGGGTCTTAAGCATTCAATGGAGAAAACGTGGCATCTTGGTGAGTAATAAAGGCTTACAACGTTATTAGCATTGAAAAAGGAGATGGAAGTAGCAACTCCATGTTCCATATTTAATAAGTTAACGTTAACTTTGAAAGTTAATGTTAACTTGTTAATTATAAAAAGTTTTGAAGTATTTAGAAATTAATGTTAACTTGTTAATTATAAATAATTTTGAAATATTTAGCTTATATTTTTACTTTCTAATTTCTTTATTATTATTAATATATGTATTTAAGGTACTCCAACTAAAAAATTAGCAGTAAAAAATTTCACGATTCTGTTTTCTGAGTTTTGTGTATAATCTAAAAGTAAAATTTTTTATTTTTTTAATGTCTTTTAGCTTATTAAATATTTAAATTTTGCTCCTTTTTATTTTTAATATTAGATATTAAATTTTGCTATTTATTTTTTTCTTCTATCACAGATATAATACCATTTATATATCTTTGTGATATATTGTCAAGCTATTGGAGTTTGGTTGTATCTGCATACTTCTTTCGGTTCCATACAGGTGCTTTTGTTCTTTTCTAGTCTAACTGTGTTATAATTAGTTTATATTATGTTACCTAAAAAGCATTTGTCTAGAAGTGAAAAGAGTAAAAAAAAAAAAGAGAGAGAGAGAAAACAAGTAGCATAATTGATAGAATCCCAAAAAGGAGCAATTAATAAATTTATTAAAAAAGTAGGCTCCTTTAGTGAGAGACTCGAGGAATTAGGTGAAGGTAGTTTTGAACAACATAAAGACAACTTAAGTGATGAGATTCATATTCATGAAAATATTAGAAATCTGAGTGAGCATGATCATGTACCAAATACATCTACTTTAGAAAATTTAAAGGCAGATAAGCAAGTAAGCCCTATATTGGACATTTATGATCCTAGAAATTAGGATAATCTTGGTAATAAAGCAAGGGATATTTTAGTTGAAAAGGGGCCTGTAAGAGAACTGAATCTTATGTTTCCTTTAAACAATATCTTTCGTCATTTTTCATATTCTTATTATTATAGAAATTTAAGCAATGGAGAGATTAGCGATAAAAAATGGTTAGTTTATTCTAAACATGTAGATAAAGTATATTATTTTTGCTGTAAATTGTTCAAATCTACTAACAAACAAAGTGGATTAGCAAATGACAGATTTAGAGATTGGAAGCATCTTAGTGAGAGACTCAAAGAACATGAGAATTGCATTGAGCATATGACTAATATGAGAACCTGGAATGAATTAAGAGTAAAATTGAGCAAAAATCAAATAATTGATAAAGATTTGCAACAAGAAATTGCAAAGGAGAAAGAACGTTAGAAACAAGTTTTAATAAGAATAGTTTCTGTTGTGAAATATCTTGCTAAATATAATTTAGCTTTTCAGGGATCCAATGAGAAACTTTATCAAGATGGTAATGGTAATTTTTAAGATTGATTGAGATGATTGCTGGATTTGATATGATAATGCAAGATCATGTTAGACATATTCAAAATCATGAAATTCATCATCATTATCTTGTTCACAAAATTCAAAATGAGTTGATTTCTCTATTGGCCCATAGCGTTAGAAGTTCTATCATAAGGATCATTAAAGAGGCGAAATACTTTTATATTATTCTTGATTGTACCTCCAGATTTGAGTCATCAAGAGCAAATGAATTTGTTAGTACGATGTGTGAATATGTCAAATAAAAAATAAAAATAGAGGAGTACTTTTTAGAGTTCTTAAAGGTAGATGACAAATCTGGATTGGGACTTTTCAATGAATTATTGATTGCATTTAATTCTCTTGATCTTAATATTTATAATGTAAGGGGTCAAGGTTATAACAATGGTTCTAATATAAAGGGAAAAACACCAAGGGGTTCAAAAGTGATTGCTTGAAATAAATCCAAGAGCATTATATAAGTTATGTGCTTGTCATAATCTTAATCTTACTCTTAGTGATATGGCACATTCTTGTGTTAAAGTTGTTTCATTTTTTGGAGCCGTGCAATGTATATATGCATTATTTTCAAGTTCTCCTAAAAGATGGAAGGTTTTGCTTGATAATATTTTAGGCTTAACTATGAAATCATTGTCCAACACTCATTGGGAGAGTTGAATAAAAAGTGTTAAAGCTATTAGATTTCGAGCTCCTCAAATAAGATTGGCTTTGAAGGAATTATGTAGATCTTGTGATGATGCCAACTCAAAGAGTGAAGCAGAAAGCTTGGTTAGTGTATTTGAGATTTTTGAGTTTTTACTTGGTATGGTTATTTGGTATGATATTTTATTCACTATTAACATAGTGAGTAAAAAGTTGCAATCTAAATCTATGTGCATTAATGCTACCATAAAGCAATTAGAAGGTGCGATGGTATTTTTTGAGAAATATAGAGATGAAGGGTTTAGCTCTAGTATGAATATTGCCAAAAGTCTTGCGCTTAAGATGAATATAAAGCCTACATTTCCAACTAGACGTTGTATTATTAGGAAAAGACAATTTGATGAAATTAACCATAATGGAGAAATACAATCAGCTGAGGATTCTTTCAGAGTTAATTACTTTTTAGTTGTTGTGGACATGGCAATTACTTCGTTAAAGAATAGATTTGAACAATTAACGTCATTTGATAATATTTTTGGATTCTTATTTGATTCAAGGAAGTTGAGGTCATTGGATGATAACGAATTAAGAGAATGTTGCACTAATTTTACGATGACTTTTTCTCATGATAATGTGTCAGATGTGGATTAAGATGATCTTTTTTTCTGAATTAAAAGTATTGCAAATGACTTTGCCAAATTAGTTAATGTCATCAGTTGAAATTTTAGAATTTGTTAAAACTGCAGATTGTTATCCAAATGTTTCAATTGCTTATCGAATTCTACTGACTATACCTGTGATGTAGCATCAGCTGAGAGAAGTTTTTCAAAGTTAAAATTATTGAAAACCTACTTGAGGTCATCAATGTCATAAGAAATGTTGAATAGTTTAACTATGTTATGTATTGAGAAGGATATGTTGGACAATATTGATCTTGATAATATTATTAATGATTTTGCATCTAGAAATGCACGGAGAAATTGTTTTTCATAAATCATGATCCTCTGTGTATTTGTTAGTGTAATTTTCTTAGTGTTTTGCAATCTAATATTGTTGTTTGATTATTGCTATTGTTATTTTGTTGTTACTGTTACTATTTTTAGTTATTTTATTATTAACGATATTTGTAAGATATTATTAGCTGATGTTATGATCATTTAATATTTAGTTGAGTATGTAAACTTATAAATTGAGTCATTTATGTTTCATACAAACACGTAAATTTAACTATATTGTCAATTTATTGGGGCCTTTTTTTATTTCGCCCAGGGCCTATAAAACGATAGGAGCGGCCCTGGTCTTCACTTAAGCAAGGTTAGGGGTTCAACCCCTGCTTGTATATGTAGTAGTGTTAAATATTTGGTGGTAGTGCTTAGCCGCCCCTCAAGGCTCCACACAACACCAGTGGAGAATAGTCTGAGCGTGGTAATGACTTAATGATGTCACCGACAATTTAAGCCCACCCAAGACACCTTATGGTTTAACCCCCAAAAAAAGAATCCTATAATTTTCACAAAACAACCCCAATGACGTATAATTTAAGAATTTTTTTTCTTGCTTACTTTAATGCACTAGAATTTAATTCATTTCAATAGCTAAGGACTCATTAAAATATTATAAATGTCTAACAACTAAATAAAAGAATATGTATATTCATTTTTATAAATAAAAACTAATTGTTCTAATGTTTAGTTTCGGACAATCAACGGCCAAACAAATAAATTGGTTGACCTATGACCTAATCAGTCAACCTACCTTTTTTATTATATGAAGTTATTAAGGCTATATTTGGTTGGACGTAAGGTTTTTAATGGAATGAAATGAAATAAAATATGAATGGATATAATAATAGAACATTGTTGTTTGGGAGGAATCGAAAAGTTAATAATGTAATATAGTGAAAAGTTTTTTGGAAGAGAGGTTTATAATATAATATAGTGAAAAGTTGTTTATCATTTTAGATTTCATCATAAACCTCCCAAATCGGAGGTTTCTCATTTTTACTGTTTAGGATGGAATGAGATATAATATGAAACTCTCATCTTCCATTTCATTCCATTATAAACCATCATCCCAAACGATGGAATAATATTTTATTCCATTCCATTTCATTAATAAACCCCCTAACCAAACATAGTCTAAGTTGAAAACCAATTTTCTTACCAAAAAGCTTTGTTGATCTTTATCTTACATGAATCAATTGGTGCTTAAGCAAAACACATTTCAAATATCGGTACCAGTATTGGATTTAGTTCTAACACAGTACTGTACCAGTATTGATCAATATCAGGTACTGTTTTGAATAATTTTTAAAATTTATAAAATAATCTCTGAATTTTTTTAATTTGCAAAATAGTCCATTAGTATATTGAACTGTATACTTTATAATTTTATATCAATCATATCTCTAAAAATCATAATAATAACAATTTTAAAATAATAACAATTTATTTATTTTTATTTGCTTTCACATTTAAGATTATCTTCCAAGTCACTATCTTCTATCAAACTCGATTCTTCAAAAACTTGATCCGCTAAAAGACCAATATTATCAATGTAAATTATACTAAACTACTTGTTCTATTAAGAGTTTTAGTAAACAATAAAATTAATTTTTTTAAAAAAAATAAAAAAGTATATCTAACTTAATAATATTAATAACATATCTTTCCCGAAGCTTTAAATTGTATCAAACAAAAACCAAGTCATTCAATCTTTTGTGCTCTAATATATTCCTTTTCTTGGAATGAATGAATTAAAATATGTTTCAATTCGTTTCACAACCTCCAATTCCATAACACATAAATGAACACTCATAAAGAACTTGAAGTCATTCTTCTTTCTTCCAAATAACTTTTAATTTCGTAAATAGAGCTACATCAATAGTTTACCTTTGTAGTTATCAATAGAAAGAGCTTTGTATTCCAGACTATAAGAGGCTATAGTATCTACCATATTCTGATAATAATAAGATTGGGAAGTATTGAATGTTATACCTAAATCATGCTGCCATTTAGCCATTATCATATATATATTGTGAGCCACTACTCTTGATTGTTGGGCACTATAATTTGAAAGCTGAGCTCTAGGAGTTGTGGTGCCTTCTTCTTTTCCTAACATCAGGTCCAAATGCAACATTCACTTCTTGCTAGGTAGGAACACTACCACCTGCAACATTTCCACTATTATCTTAAACACCAACAAATAAACTTCCACTACCACTTTCATAATTTAATCTCTCCCTTCTATCTTTTTTGTGTTGATACTCTTTAATCAAACTCTTCATTTATCATTTCACATCATAAATCACTTTTTTTACAAGATTCCATATCTTCTTTAACCTCAACTAAATGCTTCTTTAATCTGGTGATTTCTCCACCTTTCAAATGTTTGTTACAAAACAAGCAAATAGTATGGTTCTTCATTATAAGGACCAATGCAGCATGAGCCCAAGTTGGATCATCGTATCTCTCTAAAGCGGTTGAATTATCAAGAGTACTTGAACTTCCTTCCATTTATCTATTAAAAAAAATTAAGACATATATCAAAATAAAGAACACATAATTTCATTATCAACTACTATCATAAAATATGTATTGTTTAACTCAAAAGTCCAAACTAACATAAATATATAATAGACATATATATCTCATATAATATAACTCATTTTATGTGATTACATTATACACAATTCAATTTCATCCAATACAATTCAATCATAAGTTAAAAACCAACAATTCAAATATTCAACATACATAATTACACAATATATATATACATCTTATATAATATAACTCATTTTATATGATTACATCATTCAACCATAATCTAAAGACAAACTTTTACAACTATAACATATTCAACTTTAACCACAACTCACAACTATAAGTTTACAATTTACTTTATGTAATCTCAAAATTCAACTACAAACTAATATATTTTGTTTACTTACATAATTCAATTTATAATGCTTATAATTAGGTTGTTTTCTTAACCAATTTTATTCAATATTATTACTAAAATCCTAATTTGCAACTTTGATTGAATTATCTTTCATTCACCAATTTAAATCAACATTTTTAGTTTCTTACCCAAATTTTCTAATGCATTAATTTTCTTTATAAATTGATAATGTCTAAATTATATTGAAATTGAACCAACTAATAGAAACAATTCCAAATTTAAGATTCAAATTTTCAAATCCATTGTTTTTTTTTTTGGTAAATCAAAACTGTATAAAGAATAAAGAGTTACATACAAGCAAGAGAAATCATAGGTAATCTCTTAACATGCAAAATACAAAATGGGATGCAACTAACTGCCCTACCATCAATCACCCCTCCTAAGTCCTACATGACAGTAGTAACTAGTATCCTTCCAGAAGGAAAGCATAATCCGAGAAAAAAGCAACAATACCAAGCTAAACCAATTACCGCAAATGCCTAGTAATACACCAAGTAACAATACATCATCAAATACCACAACATGTCAGCATATGCCCAGATATACAAGAGCTAAACTACAATCCAATCAGTAGAAGAACAAGACATCATCAAAAACTTGCTAATCTGTATTCATAATCTCAATTATTCCACAGAAGCTTCCATAGGCAATGATTTGTTGTGCAGAAACTATTGCCTATCAAAGCTCCATGTAACCTGAATTGCATTTGGAACGCCTACTATGCCCTTGAATATGTGGCCATCCAAATCCATTAATTTTTTCATAACTTGACAATACCTAAATTACATTAAAATTGAACCAACTCGCACAAACAATTCCAACTTTCAAACTTTGATTTCCCAAACTCACACAAACAATTCCAAAAATTTTCAACGATTCCAACCATCACAAAACATACATACACATCCAAATATAATGCAATTGCTATTCAAAGCCAAAAACACACCCAAAAAAATATATAATTAAAATTTGGGTCAATTTGGTTCAGTTCTGGTTGGGTCGGGTCATGTTTGAATCTGAATCTGGAAAATTGAAATTCCAGATTTGTAGATTCTGTTGCACTCTACACTCTTCATGCACTGGGCATGGTAATAGACGGCTGGATGCAATGACCAGAGAGCAGTGATGACCGATGGTGGCATGGTCTGCTAAAGAGAGTGGAGACAAAAGTACATGATCGTGAGGAAGAAAGGAAATATGAGAGACACTGGAGAGGATAGTCACTGGAGAGGGAAAGGAGAGTCGCTACCGGAGAGGAGAATCGAAGGAGAAAGTGAGACTGTGAGAGAGAAATGTGAGAGGGAGATGAGAGAGTAGCAGAAGTAGACAGTTGGGGTTAGGGAGGTTTAATATTTTCTTTTTTGCAAAATGGTCCCCTTACTTTTCAAAATTTATGGTACCGACCAGTAACATGCAAAATCACTGGTACTGACCGATACTCTTGAACAAGGTTTTGTACCATTTTTGGTCGATATAGTACGTTCCATTTGATACCAGCAAGTGCGATACGAAACTCATAATATTGACTATGATACAGAGCTATTAAGTTGAAAAACCAATTTTCTTATCAAAGAGTTCGGTTGACCTTTATCTCACATGAATCAGTTGATGCCCGAACAAAACACATTTCAAATATCAAATATATGTTAGATCAACTTAAACTTATATTTTGATTAAAACTTAAGGTTCAAAATTTTAACATAGGTTGACTTTTAGGATGGCTTCTCTTTGTTCACACGTGTTATTTTTTATCAATCACGTAAAAGGTAAAACACTGAGAGATAAAATATAAAATAATAATAAAATTCCGTTTGCTTAAATACGTGAGTTGTACTAGGATGGACTGACTAGCATTCAAGTTTCGGTTCAAGATCTAAAAGCTAAATTCCACCTAACGTGATCGTTTTTAAGAATAACATAGTTTATATATATATATATAACTATTATTATATAATTATTTTATGGTTACATAAAGACATGCTAATTAATTAATGGTGCAGAAGCGTTTGTGTATATTTTATATGACTTCGGGAATAGATCTTCTATTCTCAAATAATCTGTTCACTTTATTCTTAAAGTTATGTGTAATTGGACGTAAAGTTTTTAATGGCATGGAATAAAATAAAATAGAATAGAATGATTTATAATAAAATAGAACGTAAATAAATATAATATTAAAAAATGTCATTTTGAAGGAATGGAAGCATTCATAATGTAATATAGTGAAATGTTATTTTGATAGAGTATAAAAGGTTTATAATGCAGTATGTTATATCATTTTATATTTCATCGTAAACTCTCTCGAATTAGAAGTTTTCTATTTTATTGTTTAAGATGAAATGAGATATAATATAAAACTATTACCTTTCATCTCATTTCATTCCATTTCGTTATAAATTCTTTTATAAAACGATATGGTAATATTATATTTCATTTCTTTCCATTATATCTTAAATAATTACATTGGTTAAATTTGTGGGACACTTGAATGGATTGATTTGTACGAAACATAGTAATGCGAACTTGTAATCTGGTGCATGACTTTGTATCTCTTTAATTGTCATAGTGAAAAAAGCAAGAGTCAAATGGCACTGAAACTATGCCGTTTTAAGGATCGCCATTCGTATCTGGAAATTCATGGTCAAGCATGACAGGCTAAACATAGTCTTAGTCCAAACTATTTGCAGTAGTAATATTCGCTTGATTTGTTGCATTAACGTCGGGGAGTTCCTTCTTTTATTATTACAATACATATACAGCTCTTTTTTGGCCTTTTCTCTTCTTCCAAGAGAGATCTTATTCAGCAAGAATCCAGTTCCAAACAGTATAGTTGCTTAAGATCCTTCTACTTGCTTTCTTCAAGGTCAATCGATAGTCAAAAGTTGGATCTGGCTTTCCCTTATTCAGTGTAGTTTTTTTTGCTTTTGCACCAAGAATCAACCTTTTTTTTCCTACTCAAAAACACATACAAAGATGTGACAAGTTAACAGCACAATAATCAAATTCTATTCACAATATCCTCGTATGCTACACTAATCTCATGTAATGTTGTTGAATAACTCTCAATCCTTCCTGTTCTATCCCTACTTTCCACAAGGTACAGAAATGAGATGATAACACCCTCAGTTACCACCATTGTTAGTCGCATCTCTTTTCTTCGTTACTCGAATGTAGGCAAAAACAGCTGCAAAAATGACAGTGACAAGGCCGCCAATGATGACACCACCACCGGCAACTGACTTATCTGATGAATGATGCTTTCCTAGCCGCCTGATTGCCGGAGCTTCAGCTTCATTTTCAACTTCTCTCGACCACGATGACTGCGAAGGACTCAACGCCGGCGGTTCAGTAACTCTTGCTACCGTCCCAGTTTGCTCCATAACATCAGATGGGTTGGTTTCAGATTTAACAGGAACTGTTCGCACCAACAGGATCAGGGCAATCGTGATCAAGCAAGCAAAACCAAATCTAGCCATGACTCAAAGCTAGAGGACGAGTAACAAAAGTTTCTAGTTGAATGCTTCCTTAGACTGAAAACTGACCGAGTTAAGTAACAACGGAAGACTAAAGTAACAATGGAATGGAGGGATTTATATAGAGAGCGAGAGGAGTGAGAGGGTCAGAATATTTGCTGTAAGCGTGTGTTTGTGTGGCTCGAAACATCAGTGAAGCATCAAGTGACGTAAATGATTGTAAGGGGAAAGTGGAGAACAGCTGAGTTTGCCTTTGGCATTGGAAGATACGAAAGTAAAGTGCCATCTGTGTATTTAGGTATAAAAATGGACAATAAAGAGAATACAGCTGTCTGTTTTCTCGATGTTAACGTTGGGCTCTTGTTGACAGAGATTGAAGCAAGAGAGATGTTTCCTGTGAATCCAGAGTCAAAGGATTCGACTTACTCAAACAATATATTTCTGTTAAAGATTTAAAATAAAAATTACTTTCTTTTTCCACCGTATAATTAATTAAGTATTACAAACAAAAAATAATAATATTTTGTATGAATTTTACTAATATTTAAGCCATTTTGGGTAGCCTAATTTTGAGCCGCAAAAGTTAGAGAGACAGTTGGGTCTAATGCCAAATTGCATTCAAAGCATTGTAGTTCGGCTATTCTTATCATTTATTTATAACTGGATTCCATGTTGCCCTCACACACTGAATACATACGAAACCTGTCGGCGATTTTTTTCCACCACCCAAAGCTAAGGTCATCTCACCGAAGCCACCGAAACAATAAATTTAGTATTTTGGTACAATAAATTTACCCTGAGAAAGACATCAAAATTTAATACTTCCTTTTATTTAAAATAAAAGTCGTTTTAGAGAGGTTTTAATTATTCAAAGTAAGTGTCATTTATGATTTTTCATGCTTGTTTATAATTTTATTTCCAAAATTACCATTTAATTTCTCTCACATCCTAATTACACAGATTTCATTTTCAAGGTAGTTCAATATGCAATTAATAAGCATATATCAAACATTTCATTAACTTTCTTAATAACTGTGCATCTCTCTAAAACGACTTTCATTTTGGATAAGAGGGAGTGTCAAAATGATGTAATGAATAGTAATATACTAAATCGGGGCTTCCTAAGTTACGAAGTCTTTGAAAAAGTTACAAAGCAAAGGAAAGGTATTCGCCAGACCTGATCTCTTGTGGATCTTCGGAAGCCGTGGCGGAGGGCTTTGATCGTCAAAGTATGAAAGACTCTATACATCCAATATAAACCTAAAATGGTTGTCAACACTGTTTTGGTAATTTGATCACATGTCGATGGTTTCTATTAATGTAATTAACTTATTCAAATTCCATGCCTTTCCTCCTGATTGGAGTGTCGTTCACTCAACTTATCCTGGCGGTAGTCTTTGTTATTGGTCTGTTCATTTGGAAGAAGGATCAAAACCGCAAAAAGCAAGATATCTCTTCTTTTGCAACTCACCAAAAAAGGAAAGGGCCGGTTAGACGTATCCGACACGAAAATCACCACTTTTTCAGTTGTGATTTTTTGTTGGTTCTTTTCAAGACGAATTATTAAAAAAAAAAAAAGCTAAAGTTCTGTAAGCCCTCCAAAAGAGAACTAATGTACCAAGAAAGACACCAAAATCTAACATCAAAATGATTTAATGAATAGTAACACACCAAATTTGGTGTGTTATTATTCATGTACCAAAAGTTGTAAAAAGACAAATTTGTCTATTTTCTTTTTAACATATTCTTTGTGTGTTACTATTTATGCACCAAAAGTTGTAAAAAAGACCAACTTTGTCTATTTTCTTTTTAACATATTCTTTTTTTTCATTTTCATAATTTAATTTATTTACGTAATTTACTAAGTAATTAAATTTAAAATGTATATTACTTTACACAAAATATATCATTACAAAGACATTATTGAGACATTTAAAATGACACTAATATTGAATATAATATTAAATTTATTTTAATTTATATTTATAATTCTTATTTATAAGTGTTATAAATTCATTAATAAAATATGTTAAAAATAAAAAGTAAGTTTGAAATAAAAGATACATAAATTTAAATCACATCATTGATTTAAAAAATTAAAACTCAACGAAAATATTTGAAATTACAGTCAGACTAAAATAAATTACAATTATAATCAGACTCGAGATTAAAATTACAAAAATCAAATTAAAAGTAATGCTAAAGCTAAAGTACTTTAAAATATTAATTTAACATAAATAATTAATAGTTTGGAAGGTCATTCCCATTTCTTCCAAAATCAAAATATTGGCTAAAGTCACTAGATGAACCAACTCTTCCTTGAGGTTCTCTTTCTTGAGCTCTTTTTGCATAAATTTTCATTTGTTCAATTCTGAAAGTATCACACATCACTAGATCTTTGATGGAATCCAGATCTTTACATAAAGTCTTATTATCTCCTCGCCTTTGTCGTAGCTTTAATTTTTTCCCTCATTTTGAGCTCGTAACAACTGAAGTTTATAATTTTTTTTAGAAGAGATTGACTTTCATGAAACATTCCTTTTATTTCTTTATTCATGGACATAAAAAGTTTTTTTAGCTCCTCATTTTGTTCCTTTTTCGTTTTTTCTTTCATGCTCCCAATAGGACGATCAGCTTCATCATTTCTTTCAATAAATGGATCTTCAACTTCAAAATTATTATTTAAATTAATACAAAATGATGATGATCATATTGACCTATTTGATTTTTGGGATTCAGACGGTGAAATTTCATTTCATTTAGATCGTTTTCGATGGCCCGACGCTTTCTCTTTGCTAGTATCAACATATTTCTCCGTTTTTTAAGGATTGGCCATCAATGATCAAATTTGAAACCTTTTTGAAATTTTGGATCTTGAGTGAGTAAATCTTTTTCTTTCTCGAACTGTATTAAGTTAGATTTTAAGGTATAAATCAAACGTATTTCAATTCATACAAAGAAAATAACAAATAAATAAAGCACTTACAATATCTTGTTCAGAAGCACCACTTGGATTCAAGTTTTCAATTTGTCGAATACATCCTCTGAATTTTCCAATAGCTATCATTATAGTTTGCCATCGAGCTTGTAAAGATCTCCAAGGTCGAATAGTAGTGATATGATTCGGCAGCATTTGATGGTACTCAGTTAGAATACGAGACCAAAACTGAGCCAGAGATTGATCTCTACTAGTGACTGGGTCTTGTGAAACATTAAGTTATACATGGCACAAGACTCGATCTTCTTCAACTGAATATGATGCACTTCGAGAGGTATTTGAAGGCTTTACATCAAAATTTGAGCTTGCCATTTTTCAGATAGGTTTGAAAGAGTGTTTTATGAAACGAGGGTTTCAGTTTAGTAGAACAAATAAACTATTTATAGAGATTTTGTGGAAAAGATAAGAATACCATTGAACAGTCGAGATAAATGCAATCTAATCCAACGAATGGGAAGAGATAGAGTTAGATTTTTTGCAGAGATTCTTTATCTTGTCTTGGATATTGTATGGATAGGATACGAATACTAATGAATGGTTGAGATGAATGCAATATAATCCAACGGCTGAGAAGAGATAGAGTTAGATTTTTTGCAGAGAGTCCTTATCTTGTCTTGGATATTGTGTAGATAGGATAAGAATACTAATTAATGGTTGAAAAGAATGCAATCTAATCCAATAACTGGGAAGAGATAGAATTAGATTTTTTACAGAGATTCCTATCTTCTTTTGGATATTATGTGGAGAGGATACGAATACTAATAAACAGTTGAGATGCATGCAATCTAATCCAATGGCTGAGAAGAGATAAATTTCGATTTTGTACAGAGATTCCTCATCTTGTCTTGGATATTGTGTCGATAGGATACGAATACTAATGAACGGTTGAGATGAATGCAATCTAATCCAACAGCTTGGAAGAGATAGAGTTAGATTTTTTACAGAGATTCCTTATCTTGTCTTGGATATTATGTGGATAGGATAAGAATACTATTAACGGTTGAGATAAATGCAATCTAATCCAACGGTTGAGAAGAGATAGAGTTAGATTTTTTTATAGTGATTCCTTATCTCGTCTTGAATTATTTACTATATAAGGGAATGAATCACTATCAGATTCTTCTTTGAACCCTTCACCATTTTGTCTACAACCATGAGTACTAAAGCTAGTACTTCTCATATATCGTCCTCATCTTCATCCTCATCATAGGAGGATGAATTGGATGTCACTTCTACAATATTAGCCCAAAACAAAGCGTTACTATCTGCATACACCAATAACAGTCTTGCAATGGATTACTATATGAACAATATAGTGAACCAGCCAAAGCATAAAGGCTCAATCTCTAGTCATAGAGTAATTTATCGTGTATTGTGCTGCAGCAGATCAAAGACTATGGGATGATTATTTTGCAGAAAATCTAAGATATAATGCAACAATGTTTCGTAGGTTATTTCGAACGAGTCAGAATTTATTCCTACGATTTGTTGGTGTTGTTGAAGGTCATGACTACTATTTTATGCAATGGAGAGATGGATATGGTAAACTAGAATTATCTAGTTTACAAAAAGTAACAACAACATTTTGAATGCTAGCGTATGGTGTATCAGCTGATTAAACTGATGAATAACTTAAAATTGGAGAATCAGTTGCAATTGAAAGTACAAAAAGGTTTTGTCGAGCCATTGTGGAGGTCTTTGGACAGATTTATCTAAGAACACCGGATGCTAATGATGTTGCAAGATTGCTTAAAATTAATAAAGAACGTGGTTTTCCAAGAATCCTAGGGAGCTTAGATTACATGTAGTGGACGTGGCAAAATTGTCCAACGGCTTGGGCAGGACAATATAGTGGACATAGTGGATTCCCAACTATGATTCTTGAAGCTGTAGTTGGTTATGATTTGTGGATATGACATGCACATTTTGGTTTGCCAGGATCAAATAATGACATTAATGTATTAGAGGCATCTCACTTGTTCGTAAACCTTGCCAAAGGTATAACATCTTCTGCTCATTATGTTATTCGAGAACAAGTGTACGATATTGAATATTATTTAGGTGATAGTATTTATCCAAAATGGTCTACTTTGGTACAAACCATTCATGATCCCCGAGGCCCAAAAAAAGAAGTTATTCTCGAAGATGTAAGAAGCATGTAAGAAGGATGTCGAGCGTACATTTGGAGTTCCCCAATTACGATATGCATTTATCAAAGGACCGTCACATTTTTGGGAAAAAAATCCATATTACATGATATTATGTCAGCATGCATTATAATGCACATTATGATCATTGAGGACGAATGTAATACTTAAGCGGCCAAATAAGATTGGAGCAAAACGGCAACTCCTGAAATTAATATTAATAGAGACGATACAATTATATTTTAAGAATTCCTTGCTAGATATAAGCAAATTAATGATAAAGAAAGTTATTATGAACTTTATAATATATTGATTGAACATTTGTGGGAACAATATGGTAAGTCAGAGGATTAGAGGTTAAATGTGTACTAAAATTATTATATTTGTGTATGTTATTAATTTTTTGTTGCAATAATATTAATTATATTTGTGAAATAATATTAATTTAATATAAAGTATACATTAATTAATTAAGAATAATGATTTTATTTTAAAATTTATAAATAAATAAAAATTTGGTATAGAGTAGCTGAAGTAACATCAAATTTGATGTAAAAAGATTATTAAAATATTCTTTTTTACACCAATTAAATTATCTGTTGTTCACTTTTGTTTTCGTTTTTTTTGTCTGAAAACTAATTTGTTGTAAAATTTAAGTGGAATGATTAGAGATGGCCTAAGGCTAATGCCAACTTATATAGTTTTCAGATAAAAAAACAAAAACAAAAGTGAACAACAAATAATTTAATTGATAAAGAATGCAAATTCCGACGCCTGGCTCTCGTTCTGAAAATGATATTGGAAAAGGTCGGTTGGATTCGAGACAAAAGCTGCATGGGTTTCAGTATCTTTACATGGGACTTCTCAAATCGGCACTGGAAATTTGATTCGTCATGCAATGGTCGGTCCGGATCTACACGTACTCTTTCCAAATTTCTGGATAGCCGCAGAGTTCTCGACTTTAAGTTGTTTCTTCTTCGCGGAGTTGAACAGGTATGAATATGATGTCAAATTAATGGTTAGGTAAATTATAATCAATTTTATAAAGAATTATTAGAAATATTAATTAAATATTTAAACTGCTAATTTATTATAAAAATAGTTTATTATTAACTCATTAATCCTTTACACATAACATTTAAAATAATTAAACAAAATTCGAACCCCTCTTGGTATTTAAATCACTCTTCTTCAGCCTTTTCAAAATGATTAATGTCATCAGTATACTCAAGGCTTTTTATGGCAGTGCTTTGCAAGGGTTTCACACTCTTCTTGTAAATGCAAACTCTCTCTCACAACATCAAGTGCAATTCTCACCTCGTCATTCTAATTTGGTTGAGCATTAGACTTGAATCAGAGATCAACAAGCGAACCATTATGTTGAAATATAAGAGTGAGAGTTGCTCCTAAATTGAAGAAAGAGAGAAAAGAAGACCAACATATAAATCTAGTGGGCTACTCCACTTATCACCAATTAGTTTTAGGATGAAACCTCACTTGAGCTTGTATGTGATCTAGCTTTCCTTCTCGTGTGGGCCCATAGGCTCATTGTAAATTCTAACATGATATCAGAGCCAGGTTGCTCTTATGTTAGTTGTTAACACCTCGAAATGATAGATTATGTCACGTGTTAGATTCACACATGAGGGGGGTGTGTTAAAATATAAGAGTGGGAGTTTGTCCCACATTGAAGAAAGAGAGGAAAGAAGACCAACATATAAGTCTAGTGGGCTACTTCACCTATCACCAATTGGTTTTAAGATGGAACCTCACTTGGGCTTGTATGTGGTCTAGCTTTCCTTCTCGTGTGGACCTGTAGGTCAATTGTAAATTCTAACATGGTATCAGAGCCAGGTTGCTCTTATGTTAATTGTTAACACCTCGAAATGATAGATTATGTCACGTGTTAGACCCACACATGACGGGGGTGTTGAAATATAAGAGCGGGAGTTGTCCCACATTGAAAAAAGAGAGGAAAGAAGACCAACGTATAAGTCTAGTGAGCTACTCCACCTATCACCAATTGATTTTAGGATGGAACCTTACTTGAGCTTATATGTGGTCTAGCTTTCTTTCTCGTGTGGGCCCGTAGGCCTATTATAAATTCTAACACATTACTTATATATTCATAAGCCAGACGCCTCCTAGACATCTTAGCATAGAACCCCTTTCGACCTTCTTCCGCTAACTTCTCTGGTTTCATTACTACAATAATTCTCTGCTTTTTTGTACAAAATGCCTATGTAAACACTCCCAAATTCTCCTTTTCTCAACTCTTCTTTAAAGCTTTTGGTAGAGTCCCTTATATGGAAATCAAATACAAATATAAATACACTCGAATATGATTTGTTTATTAGAATTTTTAAATCTTTTTTGGTAGTTATTATTACAGGTTTTGTAAAGTTAAGAGTAAGAAAATCAAATTTGATATAAATCAAAGAAAATAAAGAAATTCAATAAAAGATCTAGTTAAATAAATTAGAATCCAGTGAAAAAAATGAGTCTTTCGTTTATGCATTAGGTTTGTGATGGGGTGATGACCTCATAAAGTTATTATAAATAACTGCTAAAGTTTCATATTACATGCTTAAATAAGTTGGTAGACATATAGATTCTTTGACCTATTGAAAGGTTTATACATTAAAAAGTATGCAAAAAGATGTTAAAGACATAAAAATATATGACTATTCTAAAGGTTATTCAAAAGTTGCAAAACGATGTTAAAGACATAAAAAAATATGACTATTCTAAAGGTTAATCAAAAGTTGCAGTGGATTGTTCATCCATCAAGAAGCTTTCAAACAATCCAACAGCTTGTTCAAATTATTCGACAACTTGTTCAAGTTTTTCCAGCGATTGGAAAATTAGTGGTCAAAAATTACTTTTTCCAGCGATTGGAAAGAACACGCTAGGACACTCCAATGTTTAATGTGTGTGTCACACTACGTCAAACAATTGACGTGTACAATTCACCAACACTAGACACATGTGTTATGAGACAATTACCATAAGATGTTGGGAACCTCTGTGCATCAGGCGTGTGTGCCTTACATGCTATAAGGCAGTTGTTACATCTAAAGAGCATGGAAACATGTGTCATA
>JAOTAX010000009.1:2484490-2495152 GCA_025629825.1 Erythroxylum guanchezii | reverse complement strand
GGAGTGTGATCTAACATCAATTTCTCATCTTCTTAAATAGGGTGATGAACATGTCTATAATCTTGTCACTTTTCTTAATAACTCTAGGCAATTCAACTACAATGACTTCAATTTTAATTTTTTTAAAAAATGAGTGTGAAACAATCTCTCCTTTTCGGCCTATGAAAGGATAGAATTCTTACGCAATAAAACATGCTAGAAGAAGGTCGTGCTTGCTAATGAATTTAGGAACATTTTAAGTTTGAAATTATTAAAATTTTCATAGTTAGCCAATTCTCTACTCTAGATAGTGAATTAGCAATATGGTCAATGGTTGATCGACCATCTTCATAAGAAAATAAATTAAATTTATAAATTCTATTACCACAGGGATAACGATTCTCATAGTCAATATGTTCTGAATAAGGGTTATAGAATTTTAGATGAATAAGTTCCTTTAAACTAGGCCCATACAACTACTTCAACAACCTCTAACTAATTTTCCTACAACTACTCAACTTGAATACCTCTCATCATGGTCACATCCTGACTAACTAACTGCCTATATGTATTATTGTTTTTAAAGCACAAGATAATTATGTATCAACTATCTAGACGACTTGAATCTAAGACTTCTCAATTGAGTCTCATATCCGCAAATTCTCTAGTCAAATAATTTTTAAGATTTCTAGTATTTTGACCTTTTTACTTTTGGGCCAAGTGGACTTAATTCTTTTTAGGCTATCAATAATTATACAAGAACAAGTCACCTGAATTTGGAATCATAAATCATATAATTCATTATTTATAAATTAATTTGATGCAGCTAATGACTGTCCCACTCTACTTTTAGTGAAGTCTTCAATGGAACCATTCAACGATCTCATATTTCATAGAAAGAAAAAAGCTTGAGCCTAATTCAATTGTTTGGGCATTTCCAACTCTTTTGCTCTACAGTGCCTCTTAATCACTAAAAACTTTTTGCTTTGGTAGAAAGACGGACAATAGGTCCATGGCGGTGAATTCATTATGATATCTCGACATGAATATGATGGCTTAAAGTAAATTAGTGTCTATTTTAACTTTTCTTGACTTGCATGCATATGTCTAATGTGAGCTTCTATATTATTTATATGTACAATACATGTGTGATAGAGACTTTAGCCTCCATAAATGACTTTAACTTTTTGTTTTGCCCACCCATCAATTGAATTAAGATTGGCCCACCATGACGAGGGGTGGACCAATTGGTTTAGATTCTTCACTTAAGACCCTCCCCTAAAAACGACTTCTTGAGTTCGAGTCACACTAAAGAAGGAGAAATAGGCAAGTTCTTATTGATGATCCTCTAGTTCCCTGGGCATAGCTCTTTAATCGGATCAATTACGGACGCCTCACTTCCAGCGGCAGTGTGGGAGTTGGAACTACTAGAGAACCTGAAAGTTGATAGGAACCTGATGCTGAACAGGGGAGAGTCAGTGATCAATCATCAACTGAACAATCAAGTATGTAAAGACTCTTTGTGCGCAGAAGTGTACAGGCTACGTAAGAACCTGAGGGATCTTGGAGTTCCAAATTTACATCCTCTAGACTCTTGGGGTGGGGTCGTAGGAACTTAGGATTAATCTGATTAAGCAGGGATACCTAATGTAATTAAAAAAAAAAAGATTGGCCCACCATTTGAAGGCAGATCAGATACCATGCATCCATCACTTCACTTTTTCTAACATCTTGGACGATAATGGAAAAGGACGGTGGGTCATCCACTCCATGCTTTTACTTGTAGAAGGATTCATAAGCATGCACGATGGCTCCTCCTTTATTAGTAACCGAGATGATCAAAATTATTTATTAAAAGTTGAAGTGTTCCATCAGTTGATTTAGAGTTGCTGGAGCCTACGCCATGAATGAGTCTTGTAGTTAACGCAAGGCCACCCGACGTTCCTTCAAATCTACAGAATAGACTTTATTCCACTTCTGGTAAGCTATTAACATTAACTACAGTCTACGATTGATTGATGGTTGTAGTGTTATCCTTGGACAAATCAATAGTGCAAATTCATGCAAATTATAAGAAATGAAACCAGTTGGTTGGGTTGAAAACTTTGTCTTCTTGGGTTCGTGTGCTAGCATAGCATTCATAACATCAGAATCTTCACTCACAAAAAGCTGTATATCTTCCTAACAAGAGAATGGCTACACCATATTCCTATAGTAACACACCTACAGCTAGGTTCATCTGGCATGAAAGGGACTAGCGATATTATTGCCAGCAAACAATCTGAATGATGACATGAGATAAACATAAAATGAACTTTCTGGACCCAAGTAAAAACGAAAGGAACTATTACTTCCAACAATTTACATCAACAAAAGGATTCGAGTCAACTTTACCTCAAAACCAAATGTACAAGTAATCATGAGACTTATTTCGGTGGCCTCTTTTCCTCGTTGTACCATCCATTATCATCTTCAAAACCAGCCCCTTGCTTGTAAGCAGTACTTCGTAAATGCGTTCAACCTGACTTGGGTGAATGAAAAAATCATTTTGCATCCATACGCGTAAACTGTCCAATCAACTCGATTTTTTGGACTACAAATAGTGAAGACATCAAACTACAATTTGGGCATTTGAGTTGTTTGTTTCAAGGTCCACAGTATAAGTTAAAATTGACATTGTGTAGTGTATGCGAATCGGAGAAATTCTATACTTCATTTCTCTTTGTCATTTTTAAGTTTACTTTCTTTGATACGAAAATTGGTAGTGTATGCGAATCGGAGAAATTCTATACTTCATTTCTCTTTGTCATTTTTAAATTTACTTTCTTTGATACGAAAATTGGTTATGTTTACACCTTATATTTGTTAAAACTGAAGCCATACTATTCTTAAAATAATTAAATTATTTTGGATAGATCCTTTCCTTTCTTTTGCGTGAAAAAGCTTTTAGTAACATTCTTAGTATATGCCTTTCCTCAATCACCCTCTCTAATAATTATACGGTGTGACTAAGTAGTTTAATGCCTATATAATTGTTGCAGCTTTGAATTTCCCTTTTGTTCTTATCTAGAGGAATCAGAGTA
Organism: Erythroxylum guanchezii; assembly: GCA_025629825.1. NCBI lineage: Eukaryota > Viridiplantae > Streptophyta > Magnoliopsida > Malpighiales > Erythroxylaceae > Erythroxylum > Erythroxylum guanchezii. The sequence goes on along the minus strand of JAOTAX010000009.1, from coordinate 2,492,090 downwards.
CTAAGCCTCCACTCATCCGACATTTTAGCGAACTCGAGGATCACATTAAAAAGCTTGGCTAGCCAAATAACACCATCTTTTCCTACGCTTTTTTTTACACCACTATAGGTATCTCATCAGGTCTTACTATCCTTTTCACTATTCATTTCTTCTCTTTTGATCTACCCCAACAAATGAAGCTGCGATACCTCTCAAACATGCTAAGATTACCTAATGAGATGTTGTCATCTTCACCTTCATTGAAAAGGCTAAAAAGTATCCTTGCAACTAGGTCGATCGCTTTACCTCACGAGGAAGTAGTCAATTTGAGTCTTCACGATTCTACTCCTAAACATCATCAGGTTCTCCTCGTTTTTCTTGAAAAATGAGTTAGCTACAACCATCTCAAACGTTACCGTAATGACTACCAAAGCAGTCCCACTATCAGTCCTATCTCCATACCCAAAACCCTCATTAGCTCATGAATACCCATCTGAGGTTGCCTTATATAGCCATTAAAGTCTCTTCTTAGAATAACTTTCTCTTCATGGAGAATTTGTTGAATCACCTTACGTAATTCTTCCCAAAATTAGTGCTTAAGTTGTTTGTTCAACCCTACTTAGGGTGCATAAACACACCACATTGAAAACAACATCTTTCACCATAATCTTTAAGGACAAAATCCTATTATCAGTCCTCTTTACCCCTCATAACATGATATATGTGTAACACCCCCTAAATAGAACCTACAACCATCCACACACATAGAAACCAAATTCCTGTACATGCATTCAAGGTATACAATTCTATTCAATGCTATACATATACATATTACAAAACTCCCTAATGCTTAACATTATCATTTAACAGTAGTAATACATCTTTACATTTACACGGTAATCTAAAAGAAAACATACAATTTCCTTTCTTCATTACATGTACAATCATCTTTAACTAAAAACACATTTCAAAAGTACTTTTTCTTCTATCTGTTGGCCTTGGTCCCAACAGATGTTCCTTGTACCTCACTTATATGACTTGGACCTACATGGATTAATACTCGTGGTAAGCTTGAAAGCTTAATGGGAAAATACTTAGTTTAGATAACCACTCAAAGCAGTCATTCGCCAAGCACACACACTTTGAAATATCACAACTTATATGCTATAAATTCACATTCATGAACCAAACAATGATATTCAATGCTCATGTAAACAATGATGGCATACTTAAGCAAAGTACATAATGCAAATATGCTTCAACATATTATCCATATGTCGAAAATGCACGTTTATAAGCCAAATATGGATATTCAACGCTCATTAATACAAAGTATCAATATAATTGCACATCATTAAAATTCATCATTACAACCAATACAAATGCTTTTCAATATCAATTATTCATGTTGTCATGCTTTATTTCTTATTTATGACTGTTAAATTTCCTTTTTGTGTTAAGCTTGCACATTTTCTATGGGTATGGATAACGGGTGTTATGGATATCCAAAGATATCAAACTGAGGATACCCGAAGATATCGAACTGTAGATACCTAAAGGTATCAAACTGTGGACATCGGTGGTGTCAAACTATAGTAGCTGCATTGTAACCCTGTAGGCATTCATACTTATCCACCACCAAGACAATAGAGCAAGAATTGTAACATTTTCTTTAACAATTTGCCTATTTTAGAATTCATATATTGACAAGTTATATGATACACATTCCAAATCATAAAATTTGTATCTGTGTTCATACATGCAATTTATAACTTATCACCATTAGAAGGGTGTTAAGATCACACTTGTATAATCATACTATACACATATGAGTAATGAATATGCATACACATCATTTATGTACATGTAAATTTTCTTTGGAATGCACTATGCTCAATCTTAAATTCTAATGTTCAATTAATCAATTTACATATGGTAAGTCCTACTTCATTTATTCTAGGTGTTTGAAAATTTTCATACACATTCATAAAGGGTCAGATAAGATTCGGTAAAAATAAAAAATGAAAACAATGCCACAGTCGTGACAGACTCTCTCTCCATTCATACTACTACTTATTCCTTAATATACATATAGAAAACATTAGAACTGGGTTTCGAGGTCTTATAGAAATTTTTTCTTTATTCTATAGTTTCTATAACACCAACAATCAAACCATTTGGACTTCTAAATCATGAGATATAGGCAAAATATCACAAGCTGCTTCAAAATAAAGACAACATCAGGTCACCTTTATCGATCTCAATTTCCAAGGTCACAAAGCTAGAATTAAGTCAGAGTCCCTTCTAAAGATATTTAGCTTTATTTCTTAGGTTTCATATGAAACTGAAATAACACAATTTAGAGGTATGTACGTTGAGTTATCACAATTTAGAGGTATGTAGGTTGACTTATGACTCAAACAAACCCTAGATATAATTCCATTACATGATACTTTCTTGTCATATACAACCAAGTTCATGCAAAGTAACACCAAAATAACACCAAAAATCATCCTAGAAATCATTTTATATCCAAATGAATCTTTATAACCATTCAAACAGACACATAAAGAGGAATTAAACTAAGTGTGATACTAAACCTTAAAATTGGCAAAGTAGTTCTTCTAATGTTTTTCCTTCCCTTCCTATTTGGCTTTGCTTGAATAAGTAAAAAATGATAGGATTTGGAAGGTGAAATGAAGAGGAGAAAAATATGAAGTTAAGTTATCAAAGTTCCGTCCATCTTTCCTCTCCATATGCCTTTTCATGAATTTTCTAGTCTTAGACACATGTTTTCGTACATATTTCACGTCTAAGTATGTATGTCTATGCCAAAGCGAACAAATTATCCATTTACCCTTGTCTTTTACATTAAGTTCCATTATGTCTCTTACAATACTTAGATGCAATTAATTTGTTATGTTCACTTCTTAATACACCCTAGACATGCTATAATACTTCCAGAGTATATGTTGGAGCTTTACATTATGAGTTCCTTGATATCTAAGAAACCTACACCATTCTGTTGCCTCCATCACCCTAAATACTAAAGCTTGAACTCATTAATATCTTTTGCTTTAACTCCCATTCACTTTGTCACCTGAATGCACATTATATGAATTTTATATTTGTCTAAAATCTCCACTAGTTTCAAGGTCTTTCCCATAAGGATCTTGATGTTCCAAGAGCATATTCACAATCTATTAATATCTTCTCTCCTCCAAGACTCGAAACTCATTGAAGGACTAACACTTACTCTATTATCAGAAATCAAAGTTACGACTCATACCCTAATGCCCAACACAAGCTATACTAAACAAGCATAACAAAATGAAATATAAAGCGAAATTTTGAAGCATGAACCTGAGATATGAGCAAGCAGTAACGTAAAACAAAACAAAATAATATTTCTTTCCTTCTCTAGTTTGAAAATGAAAAGGATAAAACAAAACATAGTGATCAAACAACTTAGATATAAAATCTGTTATTCATATCCAAATCAATGGATCTTTTTTTTCATAAATTTTAAAAAATAAAGATGAATTAATAGACTACAAACATTATATTAATTCATGTTTATTATTTATTTATTAATCAATATTATTATTTAATAAAAAAATTTAATATAAACAACAATTTATAAATACGATACATCAAGTTATTTGACATGTATTGTTACCGTTTGTGATCTCAAATAACCTTTTTATATCCTCAAATTGTCATGTCAACGAAATAAAAATTAACAATATTTTACATATTTTTGTTTTTTGAGAACAAAGGGCTTTTCACGGATGTATCACATGATTTATTGTCCGACATATCTTCCCACGCTCATATATTACATGATTTATTTTATTGTCCGACATGTCTTCCCACGCCCGTGAAAGATGGCATACGGCATTTGTCATTTAGTCGAGGTATTGACAACCAGAACATTCTCTTGTGATCTCTCTCATGTTGCTCTGAATGTTCATGGGGATGCTTCAAAAGGTGAGAGCCAAGTCCCGTCCTTCAATATCAGTCCAGAAACACCAGCTGATGACATGGTCAATGGCAAAAGCACGGTGTCCCCTAGCCCAGGAGAAGTTTTTCAACTTACCGCAACTCTTCAAAGTGACGAATGGTATCTCCGGCAATTAGGATGATACTTGGGGTTCCAATACTTATAAAAAGGCCGCCCACCAAGAGCATGACTTCATGTTCTTGTTTGTCTGAGCTTTTATCTCCCTGGGATTTGAGATTTTTGAGCACGTATATTGGTTTATCCAGTGTTGCTGCTGTCTTGTTTGAATCTTTTCAAAAACAAGCTTGACGAATTAGTGTTGCAGTTATGGGAGCTTCAGGTGTTGCCGTGACGGGGAAATAACTTAAAATATTTGTCAGGGCAAAAGTTCAGTGTTCGTCAATTTAATTTGTACGAGAGTAAATCAACAAAATGAAACATGGAGACATGTTTTATATAACTCCCATTCTTCCATTTTTACAAGAACACTAAACACAAGAACCCAGTTGGCCCAGAATCATGGATCTGGCATGACTAGTGGTGGTGGTGCAGACACTCAACAGGAGTGACTGGGAACCGAGCCGTGTCGGTGCAGTAGTCGTAGACCATGTGGTTAGCCTTAACCCACATGAGTTGATGGCTCTGGTGCAAGCTGAGCTCAGACAAAGTGGGCTCATCCCACCAGTACCTCCTCTCACCATTGCTGCTGCAGTTGTTAGCGCTATTAGCTGATGTAACTGACGCTGGGACCTCGCAAGCTGCGATCTCAAAACCCTTGTACGACGCAACAAAAGGTGCGTGACTCCAATCTGTTTTGACACGACCACCTTGTGTGGCCCAGTCGTCTGCGTTCCATATTGAGCTGTAAACTCCCATTGGTTGGTCCTTTGGATAAGGAATTCCTTTGCTTTCCATGTTTGTGTGCAATCTAACCGGGGTATCATCCACCAAAAAGCTGAACAGAAAACCAACTCATTTTTAGTTTCCTCATAATCCCTTTCCTTCTTTAGAGAAATTATAAAAAGAAAGCGATACGATACAAATAATCCTAACGCCAAATCATCTATCATAGTTAATTTTCATTGCACAAACTAACAGACACCACAGACATGTGGGAAACATTGTAAAGCTACTATATAAAGCAACGTTTGATGCTTGTCTTTGTACGGACAGCTATACGCCAAATTACCATCATGCTACAAATTTGTCGGCATCTCTATAAGAATTTGCCTGGGACCGTATCGCATCATCCAATGTCCACCCGTCCTTTATTCTGGGTACCAGGGTTACTTAGGGACTAGGGCCATACATACGAAGGTTATAAGGTAGAGCATTTAGAATCGGGTGCAAACATAGCCCGTATGTGTATCCGACAAAGTTGGAGATGATGTGAAAATGTATTTTACGCACATAAAGAAAAGCAAGTGACGATGACGCTTACACAACTTGGCGCTGGTTCCAGAGAAAGGCATAGGAGTGGAAGTCCTTGGTGGGATCAAACCACAGGTTCAATCTTTGTTCTCTGTTGCCTACACCATTAACATACACATTGGTTTGCACCAAGTATGGTTCACCCGTAGTGTTACCCAAGAACTCGAAGTCGAATTCATTGTGGGTTGGGCCATCCGATGACATCTGTATAAACCAAATAAAATCACATAAACATCTTTATCAGAAAGTAAAATCAGAAAGATTTTGACATTCAACATCAAGATTGTGACAGGCATCACAACCCATACTGGTTCCTATCGTATTTTGATCCACAGATTGAAATGATCAGGTTAGTATAAGCAACAGTACACTAGCATAGCCATGATGAACGGGGACCCATGTCATCAATATATCCAGCTAAGCTGTAATCATTTCTTACCTCAATAACACAAAACAAGATATCTCAAGTTATGCACTTACATAGAAAGCAGTGACAGTCCCAGCAGAATCACCCTCCACAAGCTTAATTTGAACAGTGACTTTCCCAAACAAATACTTGCTTTTAGATTGAAATCCAGCTCCTGAATTAAAAATAAAAATAAAAGAACAATCAGCCAACATGAGACTAAAAAATAGCAACACCATCATATGCTTTACTCTACTCTGTATGAACATAGAAACCAATGCTGCATTTCAGCTATGTTAACAATCCAAAGTAACCAACTGAAGATGCATAGTACATGCAAAAGCTACGAAGTGGAGAGGGGCCAGAGTAAAGTTTCAAACTCCATATGTGTTTCTTTACCGGAATAGTTATCAAGCTTGAGCCTGAGGAGCTCTCCTTCATATGTGAAATGATCCAGAGCCCAACTAGGCTGGAAAAGCTCGTCAAACTTGGCTGAGCTAACCAAACCCACCAAAGAAAGACCCACAAACAATCCCACAAGGGCAGACATTGTAGATATACTAGAACCAGACGGAGAGAGAGACAGAGACAGAGATGGAGGAGAGAGTAGAGGGTCTACTCTGAAATGCTTCGCAGAGATGAGTGAAACTAAGAAGGATGGGGCGTTTTATAGCCAAGTGTTGCTTGGCTTCCTCCACAAGAGTAGAAAGAAAAGGACCAAGGAGCCTCGATTTCATTTAATATCTTGGTATCCACGTAATCACGTTATCAGGCCACATCATCTGCCACAAGGGATTTGTCAGCACAGAAAATTAAAAAATGTAGCCGTTGTTACTGTTGCCCACTTAGCTGTCTTAAAGCTGGTGATGCCCACTTTGTAAAGGGCACTTATTAGGAAGCACCCCACAAGGACATGTCCTTATTCAGAAAGAGGGTACGTGTTCCGATACTCGCCAATCCCTTCCTTCCACGTTTATCCATCCAGCTGTTTCACTGCACTGTCCAGTTGTCTCGGCCGTACAAGCTTAAAAAATAAAGGTCCCATCTTTTCCTTCCTCGCAAGTAGACTGAAAGACCACTCACTTACTCTTGTCATTCCTCAACTACTCCACCTGCTATTTTCCCGTGATACTTATAAGCTGAAATTCCGTGTCTTCTTCGTCATCACCATAAATAGTTTTAAGGGATATCAATCTTGAGGTCTTTCGATTACATTGTAAATAGATAGATGTACTAAAGTGGATCATTCATTATAAATGGAACGAAGAGAGAAAGTGAAGTGGGGACTGTGCTTGACAGATAAGAAGGAATTAGGTGCCAGCTGGACAATTCAAAGAGCACCACTGAATTTCATATCCACATGAAGTTGAAATTCAATTCCGAAGGGACATTGTTGGATGCTTTGAAATGTGTGCCATATTGTTATTTATTATTTTGAATTAGCAGTAGTAGTACTGACTACTGAGTGTTCGGATGGGTGGGTCCTGGATTCTGTCCTACCAAAGTAGTTCAATGATGGTCTCTAATGATTATATACTTTGCATCAAAACATTTGCTAATGCCATGGCTCAATCCCAATCAGGACTGAGATCAGGGGTTTCGTTTTTATACGTCAACCTTGAGTACGTCGAGATGCCAGTTAGGAAAGCACTAGACGATGATAAGTTAGGCTCTTTCGCCTCAGACATTGGGATTCCAACTTTCCTATGTTTAGAATCAAGAGAAAAGAAGGCCTAATTTAACTTTAAATTCCAAACTCACTCGATTAAGCTGCTCTTGCT
>JAOTAX010000009.1:2438596-2468124 GCA_025629825.1 Erythroxylum guanchezii | reverse complement strand
ATATATATGTATCAATTGGAATTGTTTGCAAATGTTTTGTGTATTGAATGGGCCCGAATGGCCCAAAGTGGATTGATTTCTCACAAAAAGGGGTATGAATACAAGTGGGCCCTAATTGATCATTGAAAATGCCTTGATTGTAATGCATGGAAATCATTGTGCTATCGACTTTTAATTTTATTTGGCCCAAATGGAAACTGGACTTCTGTCCATACCAGTGTTTCAAAAAAAAAAAATTGTATACTGAATTTGGATTAAGTACTCTAGCATGCCACCCTCGCAGGTCACGGGCTTGGATATCACAGTCGATATCGGATTCGGGTCTTGCGGGAGTGGGATGCTACAATTTGCTTCTCCAAGATATAGGTTTCTCTTTTTCCTCAGCTAGTATGTTTCATTGTGATAATCACAGTATTATCCAAATAGTCAATACTGAGTGCACCAAACATATCGAGAATTGTTAGGATTTATTTTACATATATCTTATTTTTATTTTTGGTATTTTTATTAGATATGGGACATACCATATATCTTGAAAATTTGCTTTAAATTAGTAATTGCGTGTTGGAGAATTTGTTTGGAATTGGGTTTTTGAATTTGCAATTTCAGTATTGGATATGGCATGGAATTGGACTTGGAAATATATACCATATAAGCAGAGTATTTGTTGGACTGAATCTTGGAGAGTCCAAGTTTGATCAGGATTCTATCAAAACCTAGCAATGTGCGTGCTTCATTGGATCTTGGTAGCTCACGTGATATTTGCGTAGAGTTTTGTGGCTGCGTATATGTTCTGTATTTTTGGTGAAAAGGAGGTGTGGATTGTTGGATCTTTGCGACTACTGTTCTATTTGTCTTTTGATCCTCTATTGGTTAGCTGATTGTGTGGGGGTGACTTTGAGCAGTGTTTTTCAATGGTTTTATCTCTAACAAGCATTCGACGTTGTATGTGAAGTTGGAGATTTTTCTGGACTCTTGAAAGTGTCTGATTAGTTGCTGCACAAAAGAGGATTATTGTTGAAGGATGCGTGACCTTTTTGGTGGAGCAACTTGATCATACTGTTGAATAATTTCAGATATGAAAAATTGTTATTTCTTGGTTTATTTATTTTTATTCTCAAGTAAGAATAGTTAGGAAAATCCTCTGACGAGGTTAACACGAGTCGGTCGTGTTATTGGGCGTGACAATCTTTCACGGATAGTTAGGTTGTAGGTCGGTTACATAGATTGAGTCGTACAGGGTAGATCAATCTTTGTAATTTTTGTGAACTACAGTAGAAGTAATTAATTTGGGTGAGGGCCCTGCAAACGTAAGTAAGTTTGCCGAACTGCGTTACTAAACGTTAGCGTCTTTGATAGCTTGCTTTTGTGATTGTTGATTTATTTGTACGGAAAAATTAATTTTGGATAGTCTACGAATTTATTGACAAATTAGTTATTTCAAGAATGACTATCACTTTGTGCATCATCATGTTCGTAGGGCACAATTAGTCTCATTTCCATCAGTTCCTATGATCAGATTGTTGATATAGTCACCAAAGTTCATATACCTCAACGTTTTTACGACCTAGTTTCCATACTCCAATTTATAAAATCTCTACCAACTTAAGTTTGTGGGGGAAAGTTAATGTACATATTATAACCTTAATAGTAGCCTAATTTTGTACCTATAAATTGATAAGCACTATACAACCAGTTGTGTGCAATATACAATACAAATTTATAAATTCTCTCATCCTATTCCTCTTTTCTTTCATCTTTCGTACAAGGTGCAATTTAAAAGAAAAAGAGAGATAACTTATATATTTCCACATGAAACAGGCTCAAGAATCACAGATAGGACTCGTTTCCTTGATTGGTTATCTGGACTGCTATGCCCATCTCCGTACTGATAGACGCAATGTGCGATTCTAGCAAGGTTAATAGCTGTTTCAATAAAAGGTCTTTGGAACAAAGTCTCATCAAGTCTCTCCTTGTTCATCTTCTTCCACAATTCATTGATGAAATTTCTTAGATGTTCTCGAGCGAGTTCCTCAGTGACACCATTGTCATTCATGTAGCAGGAAATAGCATTTGCAATTTCTCCTCTTTCAATTTCGGCCTGTATTACCACGCAGTTAAACATGTCAATCACCTACTTGAGATATATAAGTAAAGGGGTAGACAGCATTTAACAATTATAAAAGAACATTACCGATAATGAAACCAAATCATTGCAAAGCCGAAAGATGGTGGAAGGCCAACGCAAGAGATCATGGTACTTTTCTAAACCTTCAAGCTGCTTCTTTGTGATATTTTCACTTAGTAAGCAATTTGCATAAACTAATAGAAGAGGCCCTGATGAAGACATCCATGCATTTTCCATATATTCCTCAAACGTTGGGGTGTATTTGTTGTATAACCACTTTGCTTCTTGGAGGAATGATTTGCATAAATCAGCCCACTGAAACGAAAAACAAATGGCACCTTATATACCTTGACAAAGAACATTACTTGAACTAATGACCATCGAAAAAAGAAAAAAGGTAATCTACAGCTTCATTTACCGCTTTTGTTAGGTAGGGAAGAATGTTCTCTCCTTTCTCGCTTAGGACATGGTAAGCCATTTCGTTGACAGTGTTATATAGAGCCAAGAAACACAACTTCATATAATCTGGGAGAGTAGTAATTGCATTTACGTCCCATCTGCAGGAAAATTAGATAGCATAAATTATTTTATTTACCAACTGAACAAGTTAAAGAATAAGAATGTCTTTTAGTTGGATTACCTCTGGACAGCATCAGTAAACAACTCCAATTCATCAACAGTACCATAAACATCATATACATCGTCAATAGTTGTTATGAACATCACTACTTTGGTTAGTTCTTTGCGAGCGTAACTGTACTGAGGTTCGAATATCATTCCAACTGTCCAAAAGAAAGACTCCATCAATCTGTCTCTGGCAAAACTTAGTTTGCTCGTCAGATTCATACCTCTCCACCACCTTTATGAAGAATAATATAAAAGAAAAGAATCAGTTGAATCAAATCACCTCATATCATATTATTAACATTTTGAATGTTTGTTCTCGATCTGTCTTACCTTGACACGTCTCGAATATCACTCTGAAGTATAGACTGTACCATGTTGAAATCAATTGCAGCAAGTTCAAGCAGAACCTGATTAGCATCTTCACTTCTACTGTATGCCTCAATACTCCACCGAGCTTCCAGTCTTTGTGTTCTACGAATGGACGGGAGTTCCAATGCGTGCTTCACTTGTTCTGCCTGGCATTCCCTTATGTTTTGTATGTGATCTTTAAGATGTAACTTAGCGAATGCCTTGGCCTCGTCCATGATAATTTCTCCTTCAAAAGCAAAATGTGAAGCTTCGTACAAACTTAGCATTCCCTTGATATCCTTCCCTAGGGACTCCATGAAATTACCTTTTTCGTCCTTGAAATTGTTGAACACATCTGCGATTGCTCAGAAATTAATCGGATGTCTTAAAATAGAAATTACACCTGAAGGTCCTGAACGACTTAATTACGAAAAATTAGAAGTCTGAGGACTTTTATTATTATTTTAATACCTTGAGAGACCTCATAACCATGTTGTCGAAGAAGCTTGAAGGCAAGAGCAGTGGCAGGTAGGCTGTCGTTTCTGTTGGCATTCACTCCTTCACAAGAAACATATCTATCAAGGGCTGCCCTTATCTCGTCACGAAAGCGATTCCCCAATCCTAACCGTTGAATGTTCTCAATAAGTTCAAGTAGGTCCACTGGCTTTGCCCTTTCATTCTTCACCATTCTTCTTACCTCTTCCTCCATAACTTTTGCCCTGTCTCTGTATGCTTCAATCTGCATGGTAAAGACTTCTTCTAGTTTAGCTCTAGTGCTACTAATTAAGGAGTAATCATGTAGTAAAGTTCTTGTTTTAAATGCATAATTTCTCTATATAGAAAATCAAATTAAAATAAAAATTTATGTATGAAAGTTTTGACGAAGTAAAATATTAGTAATTAATAACTTTTTTCTATTTAAAGGATATTTTACTTCTTAATTTAGCAGTCATTGTTTAGTGATCATTAATGAATATTATTATTACAAATAATCAAAATATTATTTTAATAACTTAAAAAGTTCTATATTTAATAGTAATAACTTAAAACAAAAAAAGGTCAATTATCATCCTTGAAATCAATATTGTGAATATTGAATATATGTTTAGTTAGGCTTATACCAGTAGAGCTTTTATTAATAGAGTTTTTTTTTCTGTATATCTTTTATGAGAAGAATTTTTCTAAGAAGTCAGTTGATTGTTTGACTATCATTTAAAAAAGAACTTTTTTGAAAGAGTTTCATAAAGTAAGCTGTTTGACAACATAAAAATAAAAAATACTTTTAATTTTAACTATATTTTATTTTGTAATAAAAATTATTTAAGCATATAAATATTATTTAAAGTATATTAAATAATATGCAAAATACAATATATTAATTATTATATAATTAAACCATACAAACAATAAATGAAAATATATCTAACCAAATCTTTTATATAGATTATAACATAAGTATAACTAATATAAAAAATAAATATAAAAACATATAAAAAGTCAAATAATATTATATAAATCGTAAAAAAAATATCAAGTTGAGTAAATAGTTAAATGCATAATAAATTATGCATTTTATTGTAATAAACGTGAAGATGAGTTTGTGGGTATTGTGAGAATTATATGTAAAATATAATGACAAAAAAAACAAAAAATAAGCTAATTAATTAATCTGAAAAATATTTGGTTGTCAAAAAAACCATATCTATTAAATAAGTATTTTTTTATTTTACTGTCAGACAATCATTTAAAAAAAGATTTTTATAATAAAAAAAGTACTTATTAACCTCTCAAAAGTCTATTCAAATAGGTACTAAGACTTGCTGTATCTTTTACTTAACCTTGTTTTCTTAAAAGAAATTTCACGTAATGACCTATTAATGTCTTCAACTCTGTCTCAAGTTGTACAATTCAGAAAGCGATAGTCTTTTTCTGCTAAAATTATCAACAGGCATAAATCCAAAACCATCATTTTCAAGGTAATTACAGGTTCTTTTTACCAATGATAACTTAATTAATTTCTATCACCCCGTATCTTTAACTTGTCTTCTATATGAGAATTGCCAAGTTAGGTCTGACGCACATCCGAGCTGAAAAAAGAAAAAGAAACATGAATGGCGGTTGAATTATTAATTCTGGAGGTAATATAAATCTTAAGACTTTCCATAACCCCAAAAAGTAAAGAGTAAAGAGTTCAACTTTGGCATACATAAATAAAGTTTCTGCATGCAGGAAATTAAAGTAGTTAAATTAAACTAAGGCCAGAATACCGCTACATCATTCTCCAGGTTCTGCAAGAGATCGTAATTCCAGCTGCTGGGCTGATAATTTGCCGACCGTCTGCCCTCTGTTCTTAAACTGGAGTTCTCTGTGGTCACGGAGCACCGAACCTTCCAAGTTATGGTTGATCCACGATGAAGGCCTCTTCTAATAAACAAAGCTTGTCTATGGGGTTTAGGTGTCAAGGCCAAAGGACGTTGCAACCAAAAGAGATCACTTGCCATATGCTAAAATGTAAAGTGCTGCTTCAAAGTCCAACTAATAAAATGTCGATTACAACTTCTTTTAACGTCTATAACGCTAAGACATGTATAGCACGTACATATATATAGAGAGAGAGAGACGGAAACCCACCTACTACTGACATAAATTTGGTTGATGTCGTACAGATATTTTTTAATTCAAACCATTCTGACCATACAGTTGAATTCAGGTCAAGCATTGCCTTAACTGTCGAAATCAATGGTGTCGTGAAAGCTACACGTTCATATATACTTAGAGAGAGACAGAAACAGAAACCTATCTGCCCATTGCTAGCAGAGATTTGGTTGATGTCATATTGATTTTTTTTTATATTAGAAGTTAAATCCATTCCTACCATACAGTTGATTTCAGGTTAAAAATTGTCTTAACTGTCAAAATCAGTGGTGTCGTGAAAGCTTTGCTTCATGTTGAATCATGGAGCGGATCCTACCTGATTCCTCGTTTGTCATATGATGCGTATATGAGATAATCCTTCCTGACAATTCAGAGAGGAGGTTTTTGAGGTTTCGTCAATTTGGTTGCCTACTAATTTAATAGCTACCGTTACTTAGTCCTCTATATACGTTTCCTTCTTCCTTCCGTCTGAGAAATTTACATTAGACGATACAGTTTACTTAGACAACCAAAAAGGAACACGTTGGCCAACATTTATGGTCTAGAAGCTTCAATACGATGATATTCATGGATGTCTAGAAACTTCAATACGATGATATTCGTGGATGTTAATTAACTTGTACCACCATATCTTGTCGGATAAATTTCTAGACACACATATTGAAGATTTCGTTTATTACATGTTCGGGACGATTTGGACACGGTCTACAACCATCTGCTTAAATGACAAGTGTCTTCGCGTTCTTGTGAAATGTCAAAAATATATTTCTCTTCAATTCTTACATGTTAATATTACATCCACATAAAATAGGAGTTCTGCCAACAATATCATTTTCACCTTTTCTTTTCCTTTTCTCCCACTCTCAATCAAACCTACGAATCAAACATATCTTTGTCTGCAAAGCACAGTTCATACATTCGTTCAATTCCCAAAATCTTTCTGCTTATGTTGACGGGGCAACACCAGCACCACAAAAAAATTAAACATAGTAATACACCAACCTAAACGAAGAAGTTATCTAGAAGCTCAGTGAATTTGTATAAGGTTTATGTAGATCCAGGGTCACTTTGATTGAGGTTATTGGATGATCATTGTCCTTTGCAGATGGTATAGAGCTATTATCTGCTACTGAAATTATAGTGGCAGGAAATCCTTCTATGAGAATGGTGAATAGCTCTAATGGATAGCAAACAACATCCCTGGTAGCAGTCTTTAAAGGGTTTGCCCATGGATTTGCAACAACTGCGATGTGAAGGGCTGGTGTACATTAACCACTTGTTCATATAGGATACCTTAAGAATAAGTCTGCAATAATTGAGGTATTTATTTCTAAAAAAAAAGAGAGGTATTTTTTCAATTTGACAAAAATATGATAAATTTTCTTTTATTAATGGAGGCCAATTGTAATTAAAAAAAAAGGTATGACAGCCTTTTTGCCACTTTTTTTTTAATTTTTCTCTTTTTTCGTTTCTATTTCACTACCACATAAACGACATTTAGATGTAAAAAAATCATCACTAAAAGTCCAAACATCATCATTAATAGTCATTAGCAACGATTTATATTCGTCACCGAAAGCGTCACTAAATCCTTATAGCTAAAAACTATAGGTACCATTTTTCACTATCGTTGTGAATAGTTTTTGCCTAAGTTCTATTTCATAGCAAAAAACTATTAGAGACATTTTAAGACATTGTCGCCAATACCTTTGGGGCTACGCTCAGTTTTCATAGCTAAAAATTATTAGCTATATTTTTTGAAATGTAGCTAAAAACATACTTAGTTTTCGTAATTAAAAATTATTAGCTAAGTTTTACATTTCTGAAAAACGTAGCTAAAAGTTTTTAACTACAATATTTGAAAAAATGTAGCTAAATGTTTTTAACTGCATATCTAGAAATGTAGCCAAAGGTTTTTAGCTATGGTTTGTAAAATGTAGTCAAAATTTTCATATACATTTTAACAAAATGATATACCCTGTTGAATTATAATTATTTGTAACGCTTTTAATCCATATTATTGTATATAATATTTAGATTTTTGGTTGTTAATTTATTATACAAAAAATTATTAAAATTTTGATAATTTGAGGCATTGTATATACAAAATAAAATATTATTAAATTCGTTCGTGTATAAAATTTTAATTACAACTTAAAAAATACGTATATACAAAATAATAAATATAGAGATTAGTTTACAAGATATAATACAAATCACTTAGCCTTGTTTTCATCTTCACTGTTTACATAATCCGGACCAAGTAATTTTTGGAGGTACTTTTCATGCTTGACTAACATTTTTCATTGTATTTTAATTTAACCCTAATTGACTTGTTTTCCTCTTCAAAACGTTAAATGTATGTTAATCTTAATGAGGATGAAACATTTTATTTAGGACCAAACCCATGACCTTTGATATATCCGGATCATGTACAAAGCACCTTGTTGAAAATGTCTTCTACATTTGCCTTATTTCCCTTAGATAATGATGTTTGTAGCAACTCTTGTATCTTATTCTAAAATTAAAAAATGAAACCAATATTCAATGCGAATATTATTAGTTAGTAATACAAAGATAAATAAAATTAAAGTTTAAATAAAATTTTATACTTATATAATTATTTTGTGCTTCTTCAGACATCCACCCTTGACTTTTCTTATAGTGAGTGAGTTTGTAGAGTGTGATCCTATCATACTCTTATTTATGTAGTTCATTCTCACTTATTTTATGAAAACAAATACGATGCACAATAAATAATATAATGTTTATTGATATAATTATAACTTGTAAATAAAGATCTTACATATTCATTTCGTACGACAATAAATGATTTAGAGCTTTGGTTATGAGAAGTTTTTATTTTTCCTCTATTCACCTTGGCCTTGTCAAAATTTTCCTAAATAAAGAAAAAAGATATTCATTAAATCATCTAACAAGATTAATGGAAACAAATGTGATGGGAAAGAAAACAAATGAACGTTAAGAGAGGCCTAATAATTACACAAATTGTTCCAATTTTCTGAAGACATCAGTTCCAGAACATAACTCCTTACCTCCGCATAAGAAGAAAAAGATTTGTAATATTGATGCAATATATAACAACGATATCTAATCCTTTGTTTTAGTAATAAAGTGAAACTGTTTTAAACTTCAGGGTTGTCGATATCGACAATATTCAATTTTATTTATGAACAATAAGTAAAAGTGTAATTAATCTTAAAATAAGTGAAACAATATTGCATATAGTTAAATAAATCGAAAATCTACTTAAACTTTATCCAAAACATTCTTGAGTAAGTTGTCATCCTTAAACTACTTAGCATGCTTTAGGCAACGTAATTCTGTTACGGAAATCATCCCTAACTCACTAGACAATTTTGCTGATTGAATCTTGTTTAGAGGATGACCTTGAGAAGTATCAATATGTATTGATAACTTGTTGTTCATTGCAACATTCATTCATTGAAACTCACAACCTATAGTTATACCTTATCCTCTTTTTCTGATGTTGACATTGGAACCTAACAACAAATGAATAATGATAAGAAAATATTCTCACAAATGTTTTTTTTCATTATACATCACATCAAGATTATGCCTCAATAGTAATTCCTTCCAATATGGCAAATTGAAAAACATGCTTTTTTATTCCAATTAAACTCAACAACAGTTCTCTTTTTCTTTCTATTACTTAGGTGTTTGTCAGGTGTAATGTCACTCAAATATGATAATTGGTAAACCATATCATCACTGGACAAGTACAAATGAGCTTCACCCTATTATACTTTGCCATTAAACAATTTACTTCTTCGCCATCTATGCCTATGTGCCAAGTAACAACTATGTCTCGTATAACATATTTTAATTTGTAGCCTCATTGAATGAGTTTCATGGTTACATATAGGACAAACCATATACCCTTTAGTGCATCATCTAGAAAAATTCCCATAATCTAGAAAATCATTTATAGTCCAACAGCTGCATGCATTATAAATGTTTCACCTTCAACAACATCATAAGTTTTTAATCTAACCTCTTAGAGATGATTTAAGTCATCAATTAGTGGCTGCATATGTACATCGATATCCTTACTAGGAGGAGTAGCTCCAAGAATAAGTAAAGATAATAACCTAAAAGGCTTCCTTATATACTATAATTACCGGCTACATGTTGTAGGAAGTACTCATATTGTCAAGTGGATTACATACATCTGAGTCTAAACCAAGTCGAACATTACAATAATCCTCTGCAAACCATGGAAACTTTCCATCATAGTCTTTCTATGCCATTGAGTCTGCTAGATGACACATAATGTTATCATCAATGCGTTTCTCTTTATGCCACCATATTATTGACGTAAAAAGTATTTGTAGTTATGGTTTAATAGAGAAGCATCTCAAGATTTTGTGCAATATTTTTTTTCCTTTCCCATCATCCACTTGCCACCTTGATGTACCACAAATGGAACATTCTTCAAGATCTTTATTGTACTTCCAAAAATATAGCACAATCATACTTATAAGCATGTATTGATATATATCCTAATCAAAGGTCCCTTAACAATTTATTTGCTTTATATTAACACTGGGGAAATAATTGTCCAACAAGTAATGCATCATTAAGCAAGTCAATTAACATGTTAAAAGATTTGTAACTCCATTTATTATAGACCTTCAAATGCAACAACTTTATAACAAAAGATAGCTGTAAGAATTTCGAGCACCATGGATATAATTCTTTTTGAACAACTTTCAATAACTTCCCAAAATTATCCTATATGATACTACCAATTATGTCAAGGAAACCAGTTTAATTTATATTCTCCATATAATTCTCATAATCCTCAAACATCTTGCCAATCCCATCATCACCATTATCCTTAATATCACAATCTTCTACATTATTATTAATACTACCATCAACGCTTGTATCAACACTTTTACTACAACTTGCTTCGGAATATTCTCCATGATAAATCCATGGAGTATAGAATTTATCTATGCCTAGGATTAGTAAGTGATTATATACCACATCTTAACTTTGAATGTTTACATTTAAGAAATCTACGCATGGACAATGAATACAATATTCTACACTCTTTTGACCTTTTACAAATTGCATGAAACTCTTAACTCCTTATAAGTATTTAGTAGACCATTTCTGATAAGACATCCAACTTTTTTCCTTCTAGCTATACAATTAAAAGTAAATTATTAAATTGCTAAATGCAATTTAAGTTATAAATAACATAAGGATAAATCAATATAAGTTGACAAACTAAGAATTAATTCAAAAAAACAATGAAATTAAGCCTACTAAGAATAAGAAGCATAAACCCAACATAAAAGTCATTATGTACATATAGTGAGTTTTAAACATACCTCTTAATAGTAGTAAAGATTGTTTTACATGGAATATTATTGGGTTTAGGGTTGCACTTTTAAGGCTTTAAATGTTGAGATAATAGATACGAAGGCATATTAGGCGAAGAACTTTGCATTGAAGCTATTGGATCACGAATTATAGTTTCCAATTTGTCACCATAACATCACCAAGGTACGTGACATTGTTATACCATATGAATCAAGAAAGGCTCTTCTCACTGTAACCCTTAGGCTCATGGAACATTTCACCAATAAGCCTTAACGGAGCTGTATCATGTGTTTCTAGTTTATATACCATCCAGGTGGTTTATAAAATAGATCATCCATAATTGTAGGTAGATTTCTTATGTTTTATGTAGAAAATTATGAAAATGAGCAATTCATTATCTATCACAATCATAAAAATTATTCAAGTGAGAATACAAAGTAAATCTCAATTTCTCACATATGGCCAATTTAAGTAGACTAAAACTAACCTAAGTTTCTTAAACTTCCTTTGGGGTTGTAGTCATACGTAAACCAACAGTCGTAATCTAGAGTTGAATCTGATAAAGACACTTTGACACTTAAGTCAAAAAGAATAAAAGATGCTAAGTATGCATAATGAGTTTGAGACTATTAGACTTGACTTATTAACTTCGACTAATCTTAATAAATTGAACTCCCTTCATATTCATATATTGAAGGTGTATCACATGTACATAAGTTGGATTATAGTTTCTTTTTCCAAATATAAAGTATATCTTTTTTAGTCATTAAAATATTGTTTATTTGAATTAAATTATTTTTTTAATCTATAATCAATTAAAATATAACTTAACTAAAATTTATTATACAATTTTTATAATACCTACTAAAAAATATATCTTACATATGAACTATTTTGATATTAAGGAGGAATAACTATTAGGTTAATCACTAGATCCCTAAATTGCACTCTTTGAAAAATTAATCATTTGAATTAGTAATGGGATGATAATGAAGCTTAAAACTAAATGTGTTTCATTACTTCTTTGTCAGATTAAAATGGTTTCAATATATATTTTAATGATAATAAAATGTTTAATACTAATGTATTTGTTAATGTGAAAATCTAGTAGATCAAATTGTAAATCAAGATAGAAAGTTGAAGAACATGGACTCAAGTTAAATGCTTTACTATGCCTCAAAAGTATCGATGAACATAGTCTCAAGTTAAATACTCTAACAAACCTTTCATTGAACAGTTGCTAGGCTTTCCTCAAACAAGCCTTAAAGGTGGTAAAAAAATGTCAACTTATACAAAACCAAAATAGAAACACAATTCACCATCTTCCACACACAAACAAAAACTAATACACCATAAGTAGAACACTAAACCTACATAATGATAATGTCTCAGAAAAAAAAAAAAAAGAGGCTTCTTGAAAATAGAACAGAAAAATAGTACCCAATGTACGACCTACCTAGACAGATGGACAATCAAAGACAACTGCCAAAAACTGGAGACAACCACAGCACAGCAGATGACCCTTCTTCGATAGTGAACTAAGAGCAAATCGCACAGCTAACACGAAAACAAAGAGAGCTTTGTTTTGGTGTTAATAATAAATTGAAACGACATCGTTTTGGGTTTAAACAAATGACCTCATTTTCAATTAATTTGGAAGAAATATACAATTGGGCAATGATTCAGAAAATTGTCCCAAATGTAAGCCCATAACCATTGGCCACGTTTTTGACCTTTTGGTGACATTTTCTTGAATCGTCACTAAATCTTAGGCTTTGGCAATGATTTTTGTTATTAGTCGCCAAATATTAATTGACATATTCTATGCAATATAGAAATTCAATAAGATAGTATATAATTTATATATAGTAAATAGAATTTTATGACACCACATTAAATTATCAAAACATATATTTTAAAAGAGAAAATTAAAAAGTATCTATGTAATATTAATTAATTTTGTGTTTAAACTTTTATAAAATTTTGAAATTAGATTGTTGTTAGCTAAATTTATATTTACACTTAGAATCATTGTCAATAATATTTAATTTGATTTTTATAAATATGATATTAATTTTATTATTGCTTTCCCATTTTTACTATATTGTAGTTATTTTTAATTATATTGTAATTAATTTAATTATATATGGTAATTAATATAATGATATATGAATCTACAGATAATAATTGTAATTAATATAATGATTATAGAACATGGAGAGAAAACACCTATACTATAATAAACACAAACAAACGAAACGACTTCTACCTCTCCTACAACAAGCATGGTCAAAACGACAACATAACCCACAACTACTAACAAAGAAAAAAAATGACAACATTGTTAGAAGCAGTAGACATGGTAATCTATTTACGATGATATTTTATAAATAACATAAATAAATCCTCCCTAATAGAAAGAGTCTCCAGATCCTTCCTAATTAGGGCTGAACCATCGAAGGTGATCTTCTCTCAGAAGGTCAAGTTTGTTAGGCTTATTAATGGTTTTGATGATGACCACATAAAAATTCAAATTAAATTTATTTCCTTATATTTTTAAGGGTCTAATTCTTAAATGGAAATAAAATCATAGGATAAATGTTTTCCTTCTTCAAGGATCTTTCTTGATGAACTTACCTTATTTATCATGCAATATCCGAAAGGATCCTGATATTTATGAATTACATATATCAACTATAGATTTCTCTTAACGGTTGATTATTGCAAGATTCTAGCAAAGATAATATTGAAGATTCAAAGTCAAATTGAGAATGGAAATGAAGCAATGGTTATTTGAAGAAAATGTCTATTTAAGCAAGAGCCACTAAAGTTGCGAAAGACAGATGCATTGAAGGAAAGAAGAGAGAAAGCCAAATTATTGAGATACATTAATACTCTTGAAAGTTCTATTATTATCAAATCTCTTGTGCCTTAGAAAATGACAATTCTTTTTTAGAGAGATCATTGAAGCTCATATGGAGCAAATTATTCATTGAGAGCTTATAGAGGCTAGCTCAATAATACTAGGTTGGAAGGTTGGAGAACCTTGAAAAATATGCACTCTTGAACTTGAAGAGGCTCGTCAAATTACTACTTGGGATTTTAGTGAAACACTCAAGTTGGATACTTAAGGACTGGACGTAGGCTTAGGTTATAAGTTGAACCAGTATAAATTAACTGCGTCTTTTTCTCTCTTCTCTTAACTTTTATATTTTCGCATTATATTATGTGTGTTCATTTTACCAAAAGGCTCCTTCATTGTTATAGTAGGCTCCTTATATTTTTAACTAGCTAAAGGTTCCTTTCATTTTAACAGGTTCCTTCTGTTTTAAGTTTTCTTAACTGGATTTATCCTTCAGCAGGCTCCTGTTGCTTAACAGGTCTTATTACTTAAATAGGGTTCTATCACATAACAAACTCCTATTGCTTTGCAGGATCCTATTATGGTTTTAAGTTTCGACAAGCCTCTATCATTTTATTCGAATTAAAAGTATTTTTTGTGTGTATTTGTTTTATCATTTGGTATCAGAGCGAGGTTTCACATTGTTATGTTTTACAACACGTGATAGCTCATGATAAACACCTTGAGAAGTTTTGGAAGGACAATTTGTCTCAAAACCTCCTTACTTCAATGGAAACAACTACTCATACTGGGAAAAGAGAATGACCATTTATCTTAGTTTGATGCTACTGTTCCATCTCTGTGTGAAGAAGTCTCAGATCTAATGTAGGGGGAGAGTTAAGAGTCAATTGATGATATATTTTTGCCTTGCAAGATTTTGGGCATGACATGATATATATCTCTTCGATAACTTTGTTGCTTTTGTTTCCCCTAATTTATTCCTTTCCCTCTATTTTTTTTGATAATGACAAAGGGGAAGAATTAAGGAGATATATTTTGATATATGATATCTGGTATACTTTCCTAAGAATTGATGATATAATATGTGATATATTTTGTTGTGAAGTCTATATGGTAGAAAGGAAAGGCTCCTTCAAATCAGTAAGAACTTATAAAGCTTACAGGTATCTCTCGAAATCTATTGTTCTTACTTGAATTTTGAAAATATATTTGTTATTGCTTGTCATCATCAAAAAGGGGGGAATTGTTAAGCTTATTAATGGTTTTGATGATGAACATATAAAAAAAATCAAATTGAATTTATTTCTTTATATTATTAAGGGTCTAATTTTTAAATGGAAATAAAATCATAGGATAAATGTTTTGCTTCTTAAAGGATCTTTCTTTATGAACTTGCCTTATTTATCTTACAATATCTGAAAGGATCCTAATATTTATGGACCTATATTAGCTCCAAATTTCTCTTAGCGGTTGATTATTAAAAGATTCTAGCAGAGATAATATTGAAGAATCAAAATTAAATTCAGAACGGAAATGAAGTAATGGCTAGTTGAAGAAAATGTCTATTTAAGCAAGAGACATTAAAGTTGTGAAAGAGAGAAGTATGGAAGGAAAGAAGAGAGAAAGCCAAATTATTGAGATACATTAATACTCTTGAAAGTCATATCATTATCAAATCTCTTGTGCCTTAGAAATTGACAATTCTTTTTTAGAGAGATCATTGAAGCTCATATGGAGCAAATTATTCGTTGAGAGCTTATAGAGGCTAGCTAAATACTAATAATTTGGAAGGTTAGAGAACCTTGAACAATATGTACTCGTTGGAAGGTTGGAGAACATTGAAAATTATGTACTTGTTGGAAAGTTGGAAAACCTTGAAAAATATGTACTAATTGGAAGGTTGGAGAACCTTAAAAAATATGTCATCATGAGCTTGAAGAGGCTCATCAAATTATTACTTGGGATTTTAGTGAAATACTCAAATTGGATACTTGGGGACTAGACGTAGGTTTAGGTTATAAGTCGAACCAGTATAAATCAACTGCGTCCTTTTTCTCTCTTCATATGGTGGCTTTATGATTTTAAATGAATATAATATGATTTGTCGATATATTAATTATGAAATTAGAAAATGATTAAAGGAAAAGATTACAGTGCCTGCTTCATTATCTTGGTGATGGATAGATAGGCATGCCTATAGGGTTATAGTGCAAATACTACAATTTGACACCAATGGTGTCTTCATTTTAAGACTATAGTGTCTCTACAGTTTGATGCTTTTGGGTATCTATAGTTTTATACTTTCGGGTATCTACAATTCGATATCTTCAGATATCTACAGTTATTATCCACTTCTACGGGAATGTGTAGGCCCAACACAGAAAGTAAATTAAATAGTTATAAATAAGAAATACAACATAACAACACGAATTATCAACGTTTGTATTGATTATATTGATTATTTGTAATGATGAGCAGTTGTATTGATAATTTGTATTAATGAGCATTGAATATCAATGTTTAGCTTATAAATGTGAATTTATGATGTATGAATAATACATTGAAGCATATTTGCATTCTATTCCTTGATTAATTATACATTTATACATTTTGTGATATTTATGAATATGTGTACATAGCAGATAATTGCTATGAATAATCATCCAAACTAAGTGTTTCCCAACTAAGCTTTCAAGCTTAGCATTAGTGTTAATCTATATAAGTCCAAGTAATATGAGTGAGGCATAGGGATATCTGCAGGGACCAAGGCTAACTATTAGTAGTAAAAGTACTTTTGGATTGTATCTTTTTGGCTAGAGATGATTGTATTTGTAACAGTTTATAACTAAAAATTTAAATTATATGTAATATTTCTTTTGGATTATCATGCAAATGCAAAGATGTAATACTACTCTTAAATGATAAAAGTGAAATGAAATTTTGTAATATGTATATGTACAACATTGAATAGATAAATGTGTGATAACAATCCCTATAAATGAATAGAAATGTGTTTCATAACTATTTGTATAAGAATTTGGTTGTCATGTATGTGGGTGGTTGTAGGTTCCGTATAGGGGGTGTTACAACCAGTGTGTCCAGAGAGTGCATAACTCTCTGTAAACATGTGTAACTTTAAAATTTAATCCTCAAACACAAAAATCTTGCACATTAACATTATAACACATGACACATTGCCCCTAAAGTTACCATTATGCATAATTCTCCCCTCAAGATGCATAATTTTGTTACCTTAAAACACTCTAAAACAAAATTCAATTAATTAAAACTTGATCTAAACGAAAGCTAAAATAAACTCATGAGTTGCCTCCCATACAACGCTTCTTTACCGTCATTAGCTCGACGTAACCTGAAAGTTTACCTTTATCCTTGGTCTATGATTAGTGCCTTGCTTCCCCCTATTTCTCCGCATGGGAGTTTTGTAGATTGTAAGTAAGTCATCTGTTGTAAGATAATAGAAAGGACATAATTTATCAAATTAATAAATCCTATTGAATGCATTAATGCCTTTTTCATCAACAAACTGTTAATAAAAGAG
Organism: Erythroxylum guanchezii; assembly: GCA_025629825.1. Classification (NCBI taxonomy): domain Eukaryota; kingdom Viridiplantae; phylum Streptophyta; class Magnoliopsida; order Malpighiales; family Erythroxylaceae; genus Erythroxylum; species Erythroxylum guanchezii. Next base: position 2,450,568 of record JAOTAX010000009.1, on the reverse strand, counting down.
GTAATAACAAAACTCCTTAAATCATTGACTGACTCGAATAGTTTGTCTTCGAGGAAGTGGGAACCCTCTGTACTTAAATTCACTACTAACACTTCACCAGTAGTTTCCTTATTTGGTTCCTCCACTAGTTCTTCCTAACCTCCTTTGTCCACTCTTCTTCTCCTTCCTAGGTAGAGGTTTCTGGCTTATCTTCTTCAATTATCTCCTGTCGCTCCTTTACTTCCTCTTGTTGGATGGAGACTGCTTCTTCTTCCGTAAACTCTTATTGGAATGTCACTCCATTCATGAAGTCAACTCTTGTCTTATCTTCACTCTCAAATTTATATCGACTAGCTTTCATTTCGATAAGGAGTTCCATTAATTTATCCGTAATATTTGCTTCCTCTTCCTCTTCCTCTTCTTCTTCTACTTCATCTTCTTCTAGAAGCTCGTCTCAACTCCTAAGGGGGGTTGCTATTCCATATTCTTCAGGATCTATTTCAATAAAACTGTGCAAACTTCCTTGGATGCCATTAGATATTATCTCCGCTAGCTAGTCAATTCGATTCACCAATTTTTGTATACGAGCCTCTGTTTCCTGATGCCTCTTGATTGATTCTTGAATGAAATTAGCCATCATATCTTCTAGAGTTGGCTCGTTAATTAGAGGTATTTAGTGCTGTAAATATTTAGCCAGAGCGTAAGAATTGCTCCATTCGGAATTGTAGCTATTCCTATATAGTGCACTTTGGGGTTGATTGTACATATTTGGTCGCCCCCACATATAAGTTGTTGTTCGACATTCATGATTATATTAAGTACTCACACAAGTGTCACAACATGATAGAGACATTAGTTGAGCCTCTGAAACCATATGAGATGACCTCTCTCTCCCATATGGTGATGTTACAGATTGAGAAGACATGTTATGGCTTCCATAAATGTACTGTCCGCTCCATCCATCCATTGTAATTTGTAGCTATGATTTTAAATCTTAATATCTTAAAGATAAGTCATAACTCAAAGTCAAAGTAGAGAAGTTCAAAAGACAAATAAATGAATAAGCCAAGAATACAATAAGATACAATAAAACAAAACAAAATAAAATAAACTAAAATAAATACAAAAATAATGACTAGAGTAATAGCATTCAGGTATTCCTAATATCAAATTCCCCGACAATAGTGCCAAAAACTTGGTTGACTACTTGTTAAGTGTGTCAACATTGAAATAACCATAAATGCTGATGTCGATCCCAAGAGGACTATAAGTACTAGTAATTACCGTTATCATATTATCTATTCTACAAAATTGGTTTTCATTTTTAATTTAAAAGAAAATAAAACTAAACAAGTAAAATAAAAGCGCAACAAAATTGAACAAAGAAATAAGGACGCACTTGGTAAACTATCAATATTAAAAAAACTAGTACCTAGGTTTTGAATCCCCTTAATAGATTGATCTTTTATTATTGTTTTATTGATTTATTGGACTGTGGAGATTCCTATGGTATGCTAATAGCTTACCTTAAGTTTAATAACAGCTAATCCCAAGGTTTTCAATCGAATCACTTAAGTTAAAGTTTATAGGTTTGCTTTACCAATTCGTGAATCCCTTTATTAGATTTGACCATAATCTAAAAGATTTACATAATCCTATCTCTAGGGTTGCAATGAACTCCTTCCAATTAAGGTAGATCTACTCAAACAAGGAGTTCTCGACTCTTTGTTATGAAATCAGATTATGATCTAATATTTTGGATCCATTAGAACATAAATAAAACACATAATTGGATCACAATATATCAATCAAACCTATTACATTAATAAAAGAATCAAAACATATTAAAATATCAACATAGGATTGATCTAAACATATTAAAATATCAATATAGGATTGATCTAACCTAAACACTACGGCTATGTTTAGTTGGACGTAAGATTTTTAATGAAATGTAAATGGATGTAATATTAGAAAATTGTTGCTTAGGAGGGATGAAGGGTTTATAATGTAATATAGTGAAATGTTGTTTAGAAGAAGGGTTATAATGTAATATAATGAAATGTTGTTAATCATTTTACATTCCATCTTAAACCCCCCAAATCGGAGGTTACTTATTTTTACTATTTAAGATGAAATTGGATGTAATGTGAAACCCTCCCCTTTTATCCTCTTCCATTCCATTCCATTATAAACCCTCACGATGGAATAATATTACATTCCATTCCATTTCATTTATAACCACTCAACCAAACATAGCCTAAAGGAATTTACTTACACATGATTAAAGACAAAATCAAACAATAAGACCCCTATTGAGTATTTTTGAAAGTAGAGGTTAGATTGTTTATGTGTGAACCTATTACTAGAATGTTAAACACAATTTGTAATTGTTGTGTTTGGATATTGCTAAAATCTTTAACATAATCTATAATTGTTATGTTGAGATTCATTTATAGCAACTAATAGTTTCAGATCATTAGACAATATGTAATTGTTATGTTTTTTATTGGTGTCGAATCATTAGGGATAGCATAACCTAGGTTAAATGACCTGAGTTTGTATGGTTATTGCCTTAATTAATATGTTTTCCTAATTCATAATGTGGCAATCTAATTAAATCTAGAGACCTTATCCTAGATTGTTTGATAGCTAGGTTTAATTAACGAGAATCTCCTAATTAAACAGGACTTCAGGGAAAATCAGGGTTAACAAAGCTTATTGTTAACCTATGATTAATAATGGCTAGGAGAGGTATGACAACAATTCAATAAATTATGCTTAATTGTGAGTACACCAAGATTGAACCAATGACTGGGCCCTTAACACATTCATCACTTTTCTCATTTTTAGATGTTTTCTTTAATTTGTTTTCCTTAGTTTAGCTTCATTTTATTTTCTTATTTTAAACCAACCAAATCACCCCCCCCCCCCCATAACCTAAACACCGAATGATTTCATTTTCAAAGCTTTACACACACTCTTTGTGGGATTGGCCTAGACTCACCACTACTATAGTTATAGGTCTAGTTATTTTGAGTAGTGTTATGATGCAATACGACATTAGGTTGATCCCACAAAGAGTATTTGATTAGCTTTTGTTATGAAAGTAATTGGTGTTTAGGTTATTGGGGGTTTTGTTTTAATTTCAAATAGAAAATAAAAATAAACTAGAATATTGAAAACAAATTAAAGAAAACATTCAAAAATGATGAAAGTGATAAATTTGTTAGGGACCCAGTCATCGATTCATTTTAGCCTACACTTAATTAAACATACTTCATTGAATTTTTGTTTTCTTATCTCTTGTAGGAACTATTAATCGTAGGTTAATAATAAGCTTTGTTAACCTTAGTTTTCCTTTAGGTCATGATTAATTAAGAAAAGCTCGTTAATTAAACCTAACTATGGAACAACCTAAAACAAGCTCTTTAGATTTAATTGGATAGTTACATTATAAGTTAGGAAAACAGATTAACCAAGGCAATAATTACATAAGCTTAGGTCATTTAACTTAAGTTATGTTATCCTTAATGGTTCGACAACAATCGGAAACACAACAATTACGGATTGTATCCCAAATGATCTGAAACCATTAGTTGTCACAAAAAATCTCAACATAACAATTAAGGATTATATTGAAAATTCTAATAATAGGTATGTAATAAAATGATATAATGAACGCATTAAAATCATCTTTTCACAATACTCAAACAATAAACATAGGATAACATGGTCAATTCCTAAGAGAGAAAGAATAAAAAAAACAATGAAAGATATGCTTAACTAGGTTCTTCAGCATCGATAACACCTCCGAACCGGGTCGAGAAAGCCTATCCTTCTATAAGTCTCCAAAGGATGAGAGTTTTGTCCCTCTTCATTCTCTTTGTCTCTTGAAACCCACTAAAATGATTCATCAAACCTTTGACAGTAGGATTTTCTGGTGCCAAGTGTGAAAGTCATGGGCGTAATATTAGTCTCACGGCCATGACTAATTTGTCATGGTCATGAGACACATCTCATGGCCATGACAACATGCTTCTTCAATTCTTTTGCCATTCTCTTGTCTTCTCTTGCTCTAATCCTTCTCCTTCTTGTTCGATGAAGATAAGTGAGTGTGATTTTCAAGAAGACGACTCAAATGTAGTGCTTTCGACTCACTTTAGTTCTTTCATTTCCAAATTGTACCTAAGAACAAATATGAACTAAAGTGAATGTCTTAAGCATGTCATATCATTAATCACTAAGTGTTTAATTTCTCATTGCAATTGAAGCATAGACCCTTGTCTCGTCTAGCTGCCATTTCATCTGAAGTGAGTCTTTTGATGGGTAAGGTGGTGTGTTTGAGTTTCTGGGTTGTTTGGTTGGGTGTAGTGTTTAGGCTTTGACGTGGTGATAAAGTACAGGTGAATTGGGTAAGAGGGGGTTGTGTTTTAGTATGGATGGTTTGAGGCAAAGAAGCCTTTGTTGCTTTGCACAATTGTCCTCCACAAGCTTAGCCATGTACATGACTTCATAGAGAGTTTGTGGTTTTAGAAGGCAAAGCTCTTGTTGAATGTCATCTCTAAGACCCGAAGTGAAACAATTGAGCAAGTTGGAATGACTCAATCTTGTTGTTTACGTTGACAAGACCTCAAATTCGACAAGGTAATTTTCCATAGTGATTTTTTGCTTTAACCTGTAAAGTTGTACTTTATGGTTTATAAATTTGGGTGGCCCAAATCTAAAATCAAGTTGTTTAGTGAATGGCTACCAAGACGTTAGCTGAGAAGTGAAATGCATCCATTGACATCATTGCAAAGTTGTGCCCGTCATATAAAATAGAGCAATGGTGAGCTTCTATTTAGAGGGGTTGTTGTGACATGCAAAGAACCGTTCAATATGAAATAACCAGCCTTGAACATTCTCGCCGTTGAATAGAGGAATTTCAATTTTAAGTAATTTGGGTACGTACGTGTATGTGTGGGTAGGATTAGAGGGTGCTACAGTTACATGTATAGAAGGAATCGGGCTGTGATGTGAGAAGAAGAGGAAGAGGCAAGTTGCTAAATAAGGGGTGAGGTGTTTGAGTGGGGAATTAAGGATGGTTGTGAGCTGGGTGTGCCCCAATTAGAGAGCTTGCCCAATATGTCATAAAGGACGGTGGTATGGATATATATGGAAGTGTTGAGCTTGTCAAAAGTCTCATTGTGTTGTTGTTGTAGTTTCTCCAAGGTAGGGGTGTGTTTAATAATTACAATCAATTATTGATTGTATTGGTCAGTGAGCTTGGAGATTTGGTCATTAACAACCTTGGAACGTGTGACCATCCTTCGGTAGTCATAGTTCTTGTTAGAATCCAACCGTGATCGAATCATGGGCGTAGTGGAGAACAAAAATTTTACAGATTCTGAGTGGATCCCAATAATTGAATAAACTTGAATAAAACATAAAACGATTTGAAAATCGTACCTTGTTCACTTTTCTGTTGAAAAATCTTTGAAACTTTTTCCAATTGATCAATCACGAGTTATTTAAGTGTCTAGCCTCTGACTGTATCCAGAGAGTAATTCTCAAACTTATTTGAGAGGAAGAAGACAAAATTGCTAGCTTCTAAAAAACTCTTCCCTTTAAATAGAAAAAAAACCATAAGAATCTTTTATTAAAATTAAATCTCTTTAATTATAATTAAAATCAAATTATAATTATAATTAATTTAATTTTAATAAAATCAAATATCTCATATTTGATCCCCAAAGTTTCTTAAACTTTATAATTAAGTCCAACTTAATTAAATTAATTTTTCCTTCACAAATTGCTCTTTGACATATGTACCATTAGGTTCCTAATAAATTGGCAATGATTATAAATTTTAATTCTAATTCACAATTAGAATTGGATAAATTAAAACTTCTTTTAATTTATCTTTAATTCTTTGATTAAATAATTCATAATCATAAATCATGATTGACATCTAGCAACATGTCATAATTACCCAAATATTAGGAATGTCAAAGTGATTGACTTAACCTATCCATGCATGGCTATAATATATAATTTAATCCTTTCGTCATTTAATATTCTAATTGGGTAGAGTATGGATACAATGTCTACTTTTATCATTCAATCATGTTTGTTTTTGCTAATTAGTAATTAATTTATAAATAAAATTTGAAAACTCCTTTTCAAATATCAATTCACTTTGGCCAGAGAATTCCATAAATAATTACTAATCAAGAATAGTAGAATATTCTCTCTAATTACTTTAGAGTAATGAATCCTATATTGACTTACTTAACTATCTACATATGGTTCATACTGTATCCAATAATTACCGACTGAATTACCCTAAGACAATACATAAGTAGCATCAAAACACAGTAATTCCTACATTAGATACGTTGGTAATCTCAAGTCTGAGGATCAATTATACAACCATTAGTATGAGATAATCCATAGACACATAAGTAATATTCCATCTGGAATTCTTATAATTGGGTCAGTTCAGTGACTTATTTTCTAATAATCACCCATACATTAGTTTAAGTATCTCTATACTTTAATTTATGAGATCAATTACTTTTTTCATAAGAAAAAAAAAACATAATGTGTGCTAGTTTTACCGTTTCAACAATATCCAGTCTTGATGAAACTATAACTAAGAACATTTAGGAATAACACATAAGTGTAAGCTGGCAGTGATGGAGCTATGTGTAAGGGTGCCTAAACTTGCTACCTAGCGAGCCTTCGTTTAGCTATGGCGGCGATGACAGTCACCAGGGTCTCAATAGATGCAGCCGAGAATATAGCAAGGCAACTTCAGCTCTGTTAACAGCTTACAATGACTTGAACTGCGAGAGCTTCTTCGAGTTGGCTAATTTGGCTGGCAATTGCGAGAAAGCTGTCAACGATTGTGAAGCTGTCGTTTAGGGAATTACGCCATCACCGATGGGCAAGAGGAACGGAGATTTGAAGGGTTTATGTGATGTTTTTGCAGTCATTGTTAAATCATTCACCGTGTCGTCTGGATGTTGGAGAAGGTTTTTAGGCAGAGAAGGTTTTCAACCAAGATCTCTTTCTCAAGAAAACCATAAAATATGTTGGAGAAGGTTTTTAGCCCTATGGTGATCATGGAAGAGCTTCCTAGTTTACTCGTGTCTTCCCAAAGACGGTGGCGTTCAAGGAAGAGCTTCCTTTAACTTCGCCTGGTAAATTTCCTGGAATACTTCAATGTTTCTCTTTCATGTTTTTAGATTTTCTCAGGGATGTTGGAGCAAGATAAAGCAACCGACAACGTCTCCTCAATATATGGAAAAAGATCAAGTGTTGAAGAAAATGTATGCAATCCATTATGATGACAACATATTCCCGAGGATCCTCCAGCAGGTAGTTAATCCTCCATCGCCTCGCCACTGCCAGCTTCGGTGAAGGTAACAGCTAGTTTTATTGTTTCCGTAATATATACGTGGCACAAGAAAACTGACTCAGCCCCAATGCCCAGTTACCAAGTGTGCACTTTCACTTTGTGCTTTTTAAGCTGTTGCTTTGGTTCATAAGCTGTTTCCTTTTAAGCCATCTCCTTTAAGTTGCGCCCGTACGTTTATGTGGGTAATGAGTGTTTATTTCTATAGTCGGGAGTTTTGTTGTACTGGTGGATGATCGTAAGATGTTGAGGGGGATGAAGCTCGTGGGTATTCCAGCTTAGGTGAAGTTTTTGCAGTAACGAGCTCATGAGAGATCTAGTTCCATTTACTCCCAACCTCTGTAAAACGGGGCTGGGTTCTCCCTTTGTATCAGTAGATGTGTGATCATCAGTGTTCCTTACTGATCAGAGCTCATCCAGTTATCTTAGCTCTAAAGTCCTTCTCCTTCATTTCCCCATTGTCTTTGTCATCACAGTTTTTCTTCAATGGCATGAAATCTTCTAAATATGGTTTACTCTCTTGCTGCGCATTGTATGGCCTCTTCTTTCAGAGATAGAATCGCACCGTTCAAGAGGAGCAGGCAAGGTGGGAGTTCGCGTTTAGACGCATCGATCTTCCTCTTCTCTTATTCCAAATCCTTTCCAAAACCATCGACTTTTGACACCTTGTCGGAGACATTTACGGTCACCGGCAACTCCTTAAGATAGTCGCTAACAGTCTTGGAAACAAAAGTTGGCCCAAAAGCCAAGCTCATGGTTGGATTTCGACGGAGCTGGAACGTGGGACGGAGATGGAACATGGGTCCCCGCGTTGCTTGTTCTAGTGGGACGGAGATGGAACGTGGTTCCTCGTGTTGCTTGTTCTAGCTATACGTCTTTCACTGACATAACGTCTGACACTTCAAAAGTCCCCTCCGTTACCTTGAGCCGCCTAACAAGTTTACTTCTGGGAGAGAGAGGCAGTTTACCGTTCCTTTTGTAGACCGTTGTTTGCCCACTTTTAAACCTGAAGCATCTATTTTTACAAGACAACCCCTTTGGCCTTATTTCCTTTTAACTTGACTCTTCAACTTTTTTTGCAACTCCTTTCTATAGCAGTTTCGACGGTTGAGGCATTTTGGGAAACAACACTTTTACAAGTGTGGTTTGTTGATATATCTTTTTCCTATTGATCCTACAGTACGTGCATGGGCGTTGATCACTGCTTGTTTTCCTACATGCTCTTCCCTTTTTAGATTCTGTATTTATGGATCAATGCTAACTTCTTTTATTAATAGTAGTACCTTTTTACGATTGTTAGTTATCTGGTACTAGTATTAGTATTATTATTTTATCTATTATATTAGCAGTATTACCTCTTTATTTATTTATTTTCTCTATCTTCTTTATTATCAATATTTTCACTATTATTATTATTATTATTATTATTATTATTATTATTATTATTATTATTATTATTATTATTATTATTATTGTTAGTATTACTCTACTACTTTTTTTCTTCCCTTTTACTGAGTTTCTTATTAGCTTTAGTTTTTTTCATTATTTTTCTTTAGTATTTTATTATTATTTGTTTGATTATTATCGGTTATTATTATCTCCTTCTGCAGTACGGTAGGGTCTTTTAGTGGTAGTGTTCAAGGGATTCTTAAAAGAGAACGTGAGGGAAACGTTAGAATCACCGGGTACGAGGGATGCAGTCGGATCGCGCGCATGGATCAGTACAAGTGGATCGGTATGCAAAACATCCAGGAATTCATAGGGAGATGATGTAGTAAGGATCAGCTCGTGGAATGTGGGGACCCTCACGGGAAAGTCCTTAGAATTGGTAGAGATTTTAGATAAGTATAGGATCCATATAGCATGCATTCAGGGGACTAAGTGGGCAGGAGCTAAAGCAAAGGAGATAGGGGGTTCAAATTATGATACTTGGGAATTACGCGGAAGCAAAATGGAGTAGGTATTTTAGTGGAAAAGGGAATGATGAGCAGTGTAGTGGGGATCAAAAGGGTTGATGATAGGATAGTGGTGGCAAAAATAGTTTTAAGCAGTGTGGTTCTTAATGTAGTATGTGCATATGCACCACAAGTTGGCATCGACGGACACCAAAAGTGTACATTCTAGGAGACATTGGAGGGGGTGTTTTTACAAATCTCTAATACTGAGCAGATCATCCTAGGAGAAGATTTTAATGGGCACATAGGGGTTGACTCAGTCGGTTATACAGGAACTCATGGGGGCTTCGGTTATGGCACTAGAAATGATAGTAGGATTGATTTATTGGACTTGGCCGTAGCTTTTGAGTTAGTAATAGTAAATTCCTTCTTTAAGAAAAACGAAGCGCACTTGGTGATGTTTCAAAGTAGCTTAACCAAGACGCAAATTAATTATTTTCTTGTTAGGACAAGAGCCAGATCATGGTGCAAGGATTGCAAAGTACTCCTGGCAGTATGCCTATCTACCCAGCATAAATTTTTAGTTTTGGATATAGAGATCAAGGGTTGGCAAGCACAGCTGGTGTCCAAGCCATGTCGCAGGATCAGATGGGGGAGACTTAAAAGGGACATGGTGGAACATTTTAGGACTCAGGTCAGGAATAATGCACCATGGGGTGTACGTGGGGATGCAAATAGGATGTGGCAGGGAGTAGCTCCTGTAGTGAGAGAGACTGCCACTAAACTACTAAGGGTTCTAGGAGACGGGGTGGGGACCGGATGGAATCCTGGTGGTGGTCTAATGAGGTCCGGGGGGTTAAAGGTGAAAAAAAGAGCATTTAACAATACGATGGCAAGTGTAACAGAAGAGGAGCGGATAATTAATAGAGTGAGGTATAAGCTAGCAAAACAGAAGGCAAAAAAGACTGTCTCAGTGGCCAAAGGAGAAGCGTACGAGAATATGTACAAAGATTTGGATATGGTCAGAGGAGCGCAAAGAATTTTCAAGATCTCGAGAGCTAGCGCATATGAGACAGCGGACTTCAACCAAGTCTATTGTATACGTGACGAAGAGGGACAGGTACTCACAGATGACCAAGCCATCAAGGGGAGATGGAAGAGGTACTTTAATGGCCTATATAATGGAGACTTAATGGTCGACATAGAGTTAGGGGAACCTTCCGTGTTGAAACTTTGTATAAATAGGAACTCATAAAGGATGATCACGAGGGGAGAAGTTAAAAGGATAGTGAGAGGAATAGGGAGTGGAAGGACTGTAGGCCCGGATGGCATCCTTATAGAGGTATGGAAGCAAATAGGAGCTGTCGGTATTGAGTGGTTAGTACAGCTCTTTAATGAGATTCTTGTGTCAGTCAAGATGCTAGAGGATTGGAGATTGAGTAGGGTTATCCCCTTGTACAAGGCCAAACGAGACATTCAACAATGTTAAAACTATCGAGGCATCAAATTACTTAGTCATACCATGAAGCTGTGGGGGAAAGTAGTTGAAAAGAGAGTACAAAGAGCAGCTTCGGCCAACCAATTCGGATTTATGCCGGGTAGGTCCTCGACAGAAGCAATACATCTCCTTCGGAGACTAATAGAGAGCTACAAGGAACGAAAACGAGACTTGCATATAGTTTTTGTAGATTTGGAGAAGGCGTATGACAGGGTACCTAGAGAACTCATATGGTGGTGTTTAGAGGCTAAGGACATTCCTAGGTTGTACATCCACGTGATTAGGGATATGTATAAAGGAACATTGATTAGTGTAAGGACAATAGGAGGCGACACGTAGGCGTTCTCTATTGGAGTTGGACTACACCAAGGCTCAGCTTTAAGTCCATTTCTATTCACATTAGTGTTAGATGAACTTACCAAACATATTCAAGGAGAGGTACCTTGGTGTATGTTATTTGCCAACGACATTGTCCTAGTGGATAAGACCAAAGAGGGGCTTAATGCAAAGCTGAAACGTTGAAAAGAAGCATTATAATTGAAAGGTTTTAGAATGAGCAGGTCCAAGACAGAGTATTTAGAGTGCAACTTTTCGGGTCGCCAGATGATACGAGGGGCGGAGGTAGCGATTGGCACTGACATCGTACCCCATAAATAGAGTTTTAAATATCTCGGGTCCATCATTCAAGGAGATGGAAATATTGATGATGATAGTTTACACCGTATTAGGTCTAGGTGGAACAAATGGCGAAGTGTCTAAGGTGTTTTATGTGATAAAAAGGTCCCTGTAAAACTCAAAGGGAAGTTCTATAAAATGGTGATTCGACCTACCATGTTATATGGGGTAGAATATTGACCTACTAAATGTAGGCATACGCGACAGTTATTGGTAGCAGGGATGCATATGCTTAGATGGATGGATGACATTACCATCAGGGATAGGGTACGAAATTAGGTAGTGAGAGCCAGACTACAGGTGTAACATCCCGTTCCAATTAAAGGGTTAGAACCCTGAACATTTGGTACAGGTGTGAATAATCAGAGGAATTGGGTCAACACATCTCATGCTCATGCATCATATAAAGGATACATGTACGGGACTAGTAAATCCTTGCATATAGTAATTAGTGGACATGCATTCATTGACACTCCGGGTCTAATTTGGCAATGGGTATGGACGTGATGGACTTGAGATTTAT
>JAOTAX010000009.1:2413955-2432109 GCA_025629825.1 Erythroxylum guanchezii | reverse complement strand
TATAAAAGTCATTTATTATACATTACATTCCATTCCATCCATCTTCCAAACAATATTTCACTACATTACATTATGAACCCTTCCATCCTTCCCAAACAACTTTTTACTATATTACATTCCATTCCATTATAAACCATTTCATTCCCTTCCATTCTATTACATTCCATTCTATTAATTAACATCCAACCAAACAAGGCTTAAGTGAAATCGATAATGTTATGGACAATCAATCATAATAATCAAAGAACAAGTGCGGAAAATAAACAAACATACAAATTTACGTAGTTCACCAAGATTTGGCTACGTCCACGACGGCTAGGGTATTATTTCACTGTGAATGTTTTTCGACAATAGTACACTAGGAGAATAGAAAGTATATATACGCCCAGAAAAATACAAAAGACATAACATATTTTTATCAGGCTCTGCGATCATGGGCCTGGTGTAAAGTCCATAATATTTTATCAGGCTCCATATTTCAACAGATAGTTTGCTAGTCGACTAGTTACTCTCCTAAATTCTAGGAAAATTTCCCCTTACTAGTTCTATTAAAAGGCAAACATGTTCATGCAAACTTGCCAACATTGCCACAATAGGTTACGGTTGAGTCTCTAACGTTAGGATCTTTGTGCATTTATATTTCTAGAGACTCAACTAAGTAGTTGACTTTGTCTTTTTGCTCAAGTTTCTCACTACCAATACCAAATAATGTCTTCTTAAAATAGCAAGACTGCTACAAGCCTTATGATGTGTTGCAATATGGTTAAGATCTGAATTGCTACAAGGCAAGACAAAAGCAACTTGGAAAAAGATAAATTAAAAGTCAATGCTACAATCAAATTTAAGTTAAATGGATTTAAAGTGACATGAAAAAAAGGCATAATTTAATTTAGACAAGTATTAAGATATGAAAGATGAGTCCATAAGGAGAATATGAATGTTTAAAGTATAGAAGAAAAGATCTTAGTGGAGTCCAAGGAGAACTTATTTAAATTATAGAATATTAAACTTTATTTTAAAAAGTTTTAAGAATATAAGCAATCAGCATTTACAAGAACTCAAAAGTTACCATAAAATATTAGTATATTATATCACTTACTTAAGTGAAAGGTTACCACAAATCTTATTATATTATATGGTATATTAATAAGATCTTTAATTAAAATTTTTTCGTAAAATTTCATTACTTTAAATAGTAATTTGATAATGAAATTGCTTTTCTTTTGGAAAATAAAAAGAAATTTATAAAGATTTAAAAGAAGAAGATACATGAGTATTACTATAAAAAAACTAAGGCAAAAGCAAGACGACACTGTGGAAACATGAAAAACCAAATCAAACGACAGCGTACATTAAGTGGAAGTAAGACGCGTTATCAATGTTTGGTAAAGTCCAGAATATTTTATCAGGCTCCATATCTCAACAATTCTCCCACTTAGAGACTGATCCAGTCAACCTAACCATCTTTCATTTTCCATGCCAATGTACCCAACAAACTCACCTAGCCGCAACATCTCCCACGCCATGGTAGAAGACCAACTGAGACCTTGCACAACCCCAGTTTCCCAGCATCAACACCTTTAGTTAACATCTCTGCAGGATTCTTAGCACTATCAATCTTCTTCAAACACATCTCACCTTCCTCCACCAGATTGCGAGTGAAATGGTACCTGCACCGGATGTGTTTAGTTCTAAAATGATACATTGGGTTCTTCACCAGCTGTATGGCACTCTGACTATCAGTGAAGAGAACCTTGTCATGCTACTTCTTGCCCAACTCTTCCAAGTAATCAATCAACCATATCATCTCCTTACCAACTTCAGCTATTGCAACATATTTAGCCTCTGTAGATGACATAGAGAGACACTTATGAAGTTTAGACTTCCAGTTCACTGCTGTCCCATCTATAGTGTAGACATACCCGGATGTACTCTTGCTTGAATCCACATCTCCACTAAGATCAGCATCAACAAAACCCTCTAACACTAGCTTGCCATTCCTATAACAAAGTGAAGTGCTAACTGTTCCTTTCAAGTATCTCAGAAGCCACTTCACAGCTTCCCAATGCTCTTTCCCTAGATTTGACACATATCTACTCACAGATCCCACTACATGTGCTATATCAGGCCTAGTGTAGACCATAGCATACATCAAACTCCCAACTGCAGAAGCATAAGGCACTTTTGCCACGTGCTCACATTCCTCAGCTGTTTTGGGTGATTGCTCCTTTGACAATTTGAGATGGTTAGCCAAAGGCGTGTTCCTAGACTTAGCATCATCAACTATGAACCTAGACAACACCTTCTCAATGTATTGCTCCTGGGATAGATTTAGAATTCCAGCAAATCGGTCTTGGGAAATCCTCACCCCTAAAATCTGCTTTGCTACACCCAAATTTTTCATCTCAAACTCTGATGACAGTCTCCCTTTAAGGTTATTTATCTCCTCTATACTTGAACCTGCAATCAACATATCATCTACATACAAGAGTAAAATAACAAAGATGTCAGTAAACTTCTTGATGTAACAACACTGATCCTTTTCACTCCTGTGAAAACCGTTTCTGAACTTGAAGGAGTCAAACTTTTTGTACCACTATCTTGGAGCCTGCTTCAATCCATACAAACTCCTCTTGAGCTTACACACCATGTGTTCCTTACTAGGAACCTCATATCCCTCAGGTTGCTGCATGTAGATTTCTTCCTCCAAATCTCTATGTAAAAATGTTGTTTTTACATCTATCTGCTCAAGTTGCAAGTCCTTTGCTGCAACAATACTTAGCAAAATTTTGATTGTAGTTAGCTTCACAATAGGAGAGAATATTTCAGTGTAGTCAATACCTTTCCTTTGTGAATATCCCTTAACCACCAATCGAGCCTTAAACCTGACTGCACCATCAGTTTCATTCTTGATCGTATAGACCCACTTGTTCAACAGAGCTTTCTTCCCTGCAAGCAACTCAGTTAACTCCCAAGTATCATTCTTCTTAAGTGACCATATCTCAAGGATGGTGAATACCTTTCTAGTGATATGATAACTCTGGTAAATCTCCTCAACACTGGCTCAGGTGTGTCTGGTTACTGTTCTGGTTCTACAGCAGTATTTTCTGGATTTTCCTGCAACTCGACCTCAACTCCCACTTCTTCTGCATCTTCAGATCGCACCCTAAACTTGTCCTTATACAGGACATTCTCATCAAATGTCACATCACAGTGTCTTAAGATCTTCCTATTATTGTCATCCCAAAATCTGTATCCAAACTGATTCGAGCCATATCCAATGAAATAACACTTCAAAGCCTTTGCATCAAGCCTTTCTCTCTTCTCTGGATCAACATGAACATAGGCAGCACACCCAAAAGTTTGCAGGTGAGTAAACTTGACCTCCTTACTTGACCAAACCTTTTCTAACATCTTGAAACCCAAAGGAACTGAAGATCCTCTATTTATCAAGTATGCTGCCGTGCTCACTGCATCTGCCCAAAACGTTTTTGGCAGCTTAGTATGTAGTCTCACGCTTCTTGCTAGCTCATTCAATGTTTTGTTCATCATTTCAGCAATCCCATTTTGTCTTGCCTTGCCAGGAACCGTCCTGATGCACCTGATTCCCTTATCAACACAGAACTTCTTGAATTCTATAGAATCATACTCTCCACCATTATCAAACCTTAGGCATTTGATCTTCAACCCAGTCTGATTTTCAACTTCAGCCTTCCACCTTTTAAACGTAACAAACACATCTAATTTATGTTTTAGAAAGTAAACCCATACCTTCCTGCTGAAGTCATCATTGAAAGTGACGTAGCATCTCGAACCACCAAGAGAGGAGACTAGAGATGGCCCCCACACGTTTGTGTGTACTAGTTCTAACCATTCTGCCTTTGATTCTCTACTAGCCTTTGTGAAACTAACCCGTTTCTCCTTTTCCATAACACAACTCTCACAAAAACCCACCCATGTCAACGTATTTCAAACCTTACAGATACCCCTTTAAAGCTAGCATCTTCATCCCCTTCTGACTCATGTGTCCTAGTCTATTGTGCCACAGACTCAAGCTCGATGTACTATCGACTACAGCAACCATGTTCGAACACCCTGTGGTACTGTATAAAGTTCCAGACTTTGTGCTCCGTGCTATCACCATAGCTCCCTTTACAATTTTCCAGGAACTCTCTCCGAACACTGCCCTGTAACCTATGCTGTCCAGCTGACCAATAGAAATCTAATTCTTCTTCAGGTTAGGAATATATCTGATATCCTGTAGCTTCCATTTACCCCCACATGAGGTCTGGATACACACATCCCCCTTTTCTGCAATCTCCAAGGCTTTATTATCAGCAAGATACACCTTCCTAAAATTTCCAGACTTGAAATTGTGGAATAACTCTCTGCTTGGAGAAGAGTAGAATGATGCACTGGAATCAAGTATTTAGGAGTCAACCGAACTGTCCACACTAAGAATTAAGGTATTGCCAATATCTTCTGCAGAACATACAGAATCATCATCTTTACGGGGCTTATTGTTGTTTTGGCCTTTCTTCTTCTTAGGTTTAGGGCAGTCCTTCTTGAAGTGTCCTTTTTCAACATAGTCCCAACAAGAGACCTCGTTTCTGCCTTTAGATTTTCCTCTCCCTTTTGATTTCGGTTGACCATGTTTACTATGGCCTCCCTTCGACTTTCTCCTGCCCCTTCCCTCGACACTGAGTGCGTCACCAGATGAATCCTTGATTTCTCTTTTACGAATGCTCTTGCTCAAGACAACATCTTGGACTTCATCAAACTTTAGCTTCTCAGACCCACACGAACTGCTAATTACAGAAACAATAGTATCTCATTACTCGGGTACATACGATGTCAAAATTAGGCCTCTAATCTCATTATCAAAATTAATATCAACAGGGCATAATTGACTAATAATCATATTAAATTCGTTAATATGATCTATGATAGATTCACTTTCAAACATCTTCAGATTAAACAACCGACGCATCAGATATACCTTATTAATAGTTAACGGTTTTTCGTACATGTTTGCCAGAGACTTCAGTACTCCTACAGTCATTGTCTCCTTAACGATGTTGAAGGCAACGTTTCTTACCAACAACAGATGAATGAACCCTAGCGCCTGCCAATCTTTTAGATCCTAAACCTCCTGTCTCATGGTTTCTGGTTTCATCCCTGACAAAGGTTCGAGGGGGTTTCTCTGATTCAGATAATCTTCCATTTGCATCTTCCAGAAACCAAAATCGTTTCCATCGAATTTCTCAATTTGAATCTTTGCGCTTTCCATCTTTTCAGATTGTTATGATGCGAACGAAGCTCTGACACTAGTTATTATGGGCGATCAATCACAATAATCAAAGAACAAGTGCAAAAAAAAAACAAACACATAGATTTACGTTGTTCACCAATGTTTGGCTACGTCCACGGCGGCTAAGGTTTTACTTCATTGTGAATGTTTTTCGATAACAGTACACTAGGAGAATAGAAAGTATTTATACGTCCAGGAGAATACAAAAGACATAAGATATTTTTATCAGGCTCCGCGATCGTGGGCCTGGTGTAAAGTCCATAATATTTTATCAGGCTCCATATCTCAACAGATAGTTTGCTAGTCTACTAGTTGCTCTCCTAAATTATAGGAAATTTTCTCCTCACTAGTTCTATTAAAAGGCAAATATGTTCATGCAAACTTGCCAACATTGCAATTATAGGTTGGGGTTGAGTCTCTAACGTTAGGATCTTTGTGCATCTATATTTCTAGAGACTCAACTAAGTGGTTGACTTTGTCTTTTTGCTCAAGTTTCTCACTACCAATACCAAATAATGCCTTCTTCTTAAAATAGTAAGACTGCTACAAGCCTTATGATGTGTTCCAATATGGTTAAGATCTCAATTGCTACAAGGCAAGACAAAAGCAACTTGGAAAAAGATAAATTAAAAGTCAATGCTACAATCAAATTTAAGTTAAATGGATTTAAAGTGACATGAAAAAAAGGCATAATTTAATTTAGACAAGTATTAAGATATGAAAGATGAGTCCATAAGGAGAATATGAATGTTTAAAGTATAGAAGAAAAGATCTTAGTGGAGTCCAAGGAGAACTTATTTAAATTATAGAATATTAAACTTTATTTTAAAAAGTTTTAAGATTATAAGCAATCAGCATTTACAAGAATTCAAAAGTTACCATAAAATATTATTATATTATATCACTTACTTACGTGAAAGGTTACCACAAATCTTATTATATTATATGTTATATTAATAAGATCTTTAATTAAAAATTTTTCATAAAATTTCATTACTTTTAATAGTAATTTGATAATGAAATTGTTTTCCTTTTGGAAAATAAAAATAATTTTATAAATATTTAAAAGGAGATACATGAGTATTACTCTAAACAACTAAGGCAAAAGCAAGACAACACCGTGGAAACATGAAAAACCAAATCAAACGACCGCGTACATTAAGTGGAAGTAAGATCCGTTATCAATGTTTGGTAGCTGTAAGTGGTATAGAAATCTTCTCCTCGCAGTCGGAGTATTACGGAGCTTCCGAATTAGGGTAACAGATGGATTCTACATTTTCAAGAGGCATTGTTGTCTCCTCTTGGACTTTCCTCATATGGTAAGGTCTCTTGGAGGTATGGTGGTTGCTTCGACAATGGCTTAGCCGATTAGGTATTTTAATTTCTTCGTTGCTTCTTAACAATACTGTGTGTCTTCTACTTCTCTTTCATACCTGTGATTATCTTATGACAATAGCTTTTAGTTAAACATTCAGTGAACTCTTTCATAGCTGTGATTATCTTCCGGCAATAGCTTCTAGTTAAACATTCAGTAAATCTAAGATGGTTGTGTTGCATGTCTGATTAAGATTACGAAGTAGAATGAGTTCTCTGATTTCATAGAGGATCTTAGAAGCAAGGACCTCTTTGGGCGTGTTGGTTCCTCTAAACCGTCTGAGGATTCTTTGCTTCCATAGTCCATATAAACAGAGTCCTAGGGATAGAACTTGGATCTGTATGTTAGGGTCTGGAGGAATTATAGGGTTTGTAAATTTTTGGATCACCTCTGAGATAGTGTTCCCCAAGTTTAGCCATAGGTATCTGTTGGCTATAGATTCCCATACATATATCCTATAAGGGCACGTGAAGAAGAGATGATCTCTTATTTCTACATGGATCTTGCACAATGGACATGTTCTGTCCATTTGTAGATAGTGAATTCTATCAGCAGTATTCAACCTATTTAGGACTACTAACTATAGTATGAAAGAAGCACTTGGGGTTAATACCTTGCTCCAAATAACTTTGTGCCATTCCATTTTTTATTTCCTACATCTTAGGTTTGTGAGTTTAAGGATGGGTTGGGTATGCCAGTAAAAGGTGTCCTAAGAATTAGGTTGGGGAAGGTATGATGATTGAAGATGTCTTAGGCTTTGAGGGAAGTTCCAGGTTCCCTTTGTGATCATTTAGTTGAGTTTAAGTTTGAGTGAGGTAGTTTGAGGACTGCTTAGAATGCTATAGTGTTAAATGAGAGGTCCCAAACTAGTCTAATTGTCATTCTAGATGTAAGTCAAGTTGCCATTTTCAATTTTACAAGAGATCCTATCTCAGACTTTGTCCCTCAATTTCAGAATCTGGTTGAGAAAATGAGAGTATGAGATTGATTCCTTAATGTTCCATAGGCTTCTTTCCTTGAGGAAATACAAGTGTAGCCATTTCACCCAAAGAGAGTTTTTATCCATAAGGATCCACCATAGTCTTTTCAAGATTAGGGCTTGATTTGTGATTTTGATAGGAGTTATGCTTAACCCTCCTTCATCCTTAGGAGAGCAAATATTCGTCCATTTCACCTTAGCTGAACCTTTGACCCCATTTAGGTGGTTCCATAGGAAGTTCTTGAGAATTCTTTCAATGGATTTGATGATACCTTGAGAGAGGAAGATGAGAGAGCTCCAGTAAATATGAAGGCAGTTTAACACCGATTTGATGAGTTGAACCTTCCCTACATATCACTAAGACTTCTTAACCAACAAACTAACTCTTCTCTATATTTTCTCTAGTAGTGGGGTGCATTCTGCATATGAGAGTCTTTTAGTAGAGATAGGTAGTCCAAGATATAGAAGAAGTGTCTCTTTAAAAAGCCTTCCAGTAGATTGAGAAATGTAAGGCCCTAAAGCAGTAGCTTTTTTGGATATGAGGAAATGGCTCTTTGTTGGATTAAATTGTAGTCCAAAGAAGTTTCTGAATTTGATAAGTGCTGCCATATAACTTTGTATGGAGTCCATGGAGGCCTGCAAAATAAAAGTAGATCATCTGCAAAGCAGAGGTTAGTCAAATTGATCTTCTTGCATTTAGCATTGTATCTGAATTTTGGGTTTTTTAGGACTTTATGCTTGATGAGGGACTTAAGAGTCTCCATACAAAGGATGAAAAAGCAGGGGGACAGGGGTCCCCTTGCCTAAGTCCCTTTGTTTCCTTAAAGACTGTGGTAGGAGTGTCATTGATTAGGATAGAAAAGGAGGAGGTTGACATACACTCTTTGATCCATTTTATAAAAACCATTAGAAATCTGTGAGCCATCAGCAAAGTCCATAGGAAATCACAGCTCACACTATCAAAAGATTTGTGGAAATCAACCTTGATTGTGCAATTTAGAGATTAATTTGATATGGAGTAGCCTTTTAGATTCTCTTGTACAATTGGAATGTTGTCTCCTATATGTCTGTCTTGCATAAAAGGGCCTTGGTTGTCACTAATTAGTAGAGCTATGGTTTTTTTTAGTCTTGAGGCAAGTATCTTGGATACGATTTTGTAGAGGAAATTAGTACATGCAATAGGTTTGAATTCTCTAAAATGTATAGGATTGGAGCATTTGGGAATTAAACAAACAAAGGTTCTGTTAATCTCTTTTAGTAGGACCCCCTTGGAAAAGAATTATTTGACTGCCTCTATAACAAATAAACCTGTCCCCCTCTAAGACTTATAGAAGAATATCTATTTAGACCATCAGGGCTAGGAGCTTTATAGCCATCCATGGCAAAAACTGCAGCTTGTATCTCTAAACTTTCAACTGGTTTTATGAGGAGTTTCGCATCTGCTGTTGTGATTTGTTTGAGGGATGGGGATCTAAGTTCATCTAACGTAGCATTTGAAGAGTTAGAAGTTCCTAGTAGTTCTTTAAAGAACCTTACTGCCTCCTCTTGGATATCTTATTGTGTCTGTAGATTAGTACCCTCTTTGGAAGTTATAGAAATAATTTTGTTGTTTTTTTTCTCTCATAAGAATGGAGTT
The DNA here is from genome assembly GCA_025629825.1 of Erythroxylum guanchezii. NCBI lineage: Eukaryota > Viridiplantae > Streptophyta > Magnoliopsida > Malpighiales > Erythroxylaceae > Erythroxylum > Erythroxylum guanchezii. The sequence goes on along the minus strand of JAOTAX010000009.1, from coordinate 2,422,808 downwards.
GAAAAAGAATCTAGTGTAGTTGTCATCATCGTTTAGCCAATGTACTCTAGCTCTTTGTTGTAAGAGAGAGTTGTGGTTATGTGTAGCCTTCAAGAATTGTGATAACACATTCTTTTCTCTATCAAGTATAGTCGAATCAGTAGGATGAGCAACAAGCTTTGCTTGGATATCTTGAAGTTCCAGTCTATAGGTGTTTATTGAGGAAGAGGTAGGCCTTTGTAGAGAATTTAGGATCTTCAATTGCTATTGATAACTTTCAGTTTCTAGACATAACAGAACTACTTAGTCTTTTGACAACTATATACTCTACCTCTTATACATGTTTCTACAAACCCTGGAACATGTGCTAGGAAGTTGTTGAATATGAAGGGATAGTGCTTGCTAACTTTTTGGAATATGTTGTCCACTATAAGGAGGTATGATCTGAGAAGAGGGGGTCTTTGAATGTAGCAAGGCTGTCCACGAAGGTCCTAAGCCAAATATCATTTACCAGTGTTCTATCCAACTTTTTCCTGATGTGCCAAGCAAAATTTTGTTTGTTGGACCAGGTAAAAGTATGACCGCTATACTTAAGATCTGTCACCCCTAACTCCTCCACCGTGTCTTTCAAATCGATTGAATAATTCTTTAGGAAGCAATTTCCTTGTGTCTCTGAGGGGTATAGTATGGAGTTAAAATCTCCACATATTACCCAAGGAATAGAAATAGTGTTGTCGAATGAAGTTAGATTGTTCCATATGTCTCTTCTTTGGAATCGAAAGTTGCTTGCATAGATGGAAGAAATGTTTATTTGGATGTACTTTTGTAAGAAGAATATTTTCAAATGCATGGCTTGTTCATTTGAGTCTAATAAATCCACCTTTAGTTCATCCTCCCTGTAGCATATTATAATTTTGCCTAATGCATGATGTTGGTGATTGGTAATCATGTTCCAGTGGGATCTAAAAATGTCCAGTTTTGTAAAATTTTTTAGTCTAACTTTGGTTTCTAGTAATCCGAATATGAGAGGCTTCTCCCTCAAAATAAAGTCCCTTAGAGCTAGTTGGTTACTCAGACAATTTATTCCACATACATTCCACACGATTATAGACATAGATTAAAAGGTTTGGCTTGTGTTGCCCTTCCCTTTACCCCTCTTTGACTTCTTTGTCTCCACTGTATGGAATTCACTATTTGTTGCATTTTCTTTAAAAGCAGTAGAACCTTTAAGAGTTATTGTGGTTTCAGATTGGATAGGATTAGTGCTACTCACCTTTGAATCTCCTTCATCACTTTGCGCAGTCACTGAGTTTACGGTCAGGAGGATCTAGTTATTATTAGATTCAGTTTGAATGCCATATGTTGTAATTGGTGCTTGCGAATCTTACTGATCTGTATTGCTTGCTAAACTGTGTTCCTTGTCTTTTTGTATGTGAGCCAGTGGATGAATTTGCATTGCCTTTCCTACTTTTCAGGTGGTATAGTATCAGCCTCCTTTTGCAGCATGGTGGCCTTGATTGTCAAGGAAATGGGGTTTTCCAAAGTTTTCACTTCAGGTAATTCCATAAGTTCTTGGTAGCTTCTTGTTTTAAACACCTTTCCCACTGCTTTCCAGATTTTGTTTGGGTTATTAGAAGGCGGTTTTCATTGGGATGAAAATTTTATTATATCTTCTCATAGCTTGTCTTCCTCTCCTAACCTCCTAATTGGAATTTCTTAAGGGAGTTCCTGGGTAATGTTCACATTGATGTAAATCCGAACATAATCGACTTGCTTCTTCTCAGCTATGTGTTCGTCCATGCATAGTGGCCTTCCGAGGTAGTTGGCTAGAGCTCCAAACCCTTGTGTTGTCCAATATTCAAGTGGGATATTGTGGAAGTTAATCCAGAATGGGATACTTTGGACATTAAGAGTTTCAAGGTTCAAGTGTGGCTGCTAAGTTTGTAGGAAGATTGGGTGGCTTCCGATGTGCCAAGGTCCTTCCTCGATAATTTTCTAAGTATCTGCAGTGGAGCTAAAGGTGAAGAGGATTAAGTTCTCTTCAGAGAGTAGAACATTTGTCAAGCCTCTCGACTTCCATTGCTTGTTTGCCCACTGGGAGACTAGAGAGAAAGGTGGTCTTTTCCAGAAAAGAAACCGACCATTGTTAATTCCTAAGCCCAATCTCCCTCCTTAAGGACTTCAATGTCGGGGCCAACCACTAGCCTTCCATCCATGTCCTTAGGAGGTGAGTAAGACAATGTTGAGAGGGATTCTTAGGACAATGTTGAGGGGGATTCTTCTCCTACAACTTGCTTTTAGGATCTGGGAACAATCGTTGGAGATGGAGTTGTTGGAATTGTTGGAATTATTGATGAGGGTTTGGGAATGGAGGAGGTTAGAATTGGAAAATCTGAAGTGGAACGTATTGAAGTGTTGGACATTGTGAAGAAGTTTCATAAAAGAGGTTTGGTTCAGCTTTAGGAAGGAAAGTGTCAGAAAAAGATATGGCTTAATAAGGAAATGGATGTAAGGCAGGAAAGGTAACTATAGTGGAAAGTCAATTGTGCAATTGACCTTGGGTTGATGGTTGAGGTTCAGGAGTCGCCTTGTAGGAGAAATTACAGAAGAAGAGATGATCAAGAATAATGCCAAGGAAGGATGAGAAACAATGTTATGGTGGAGGATGAAGATGAAGAAGGTTAATGGTAGCAGGAAGTAGAAGGAGAAGCATGGCTAGTTTGTAGTGAGAAGTGGGAGCATTTCTCTCCGCATTGTAAATTTTGTTCGGTCATTTGATCATGAAATTGTTGAAAGATATATTCTTAAAATATTATTTGTCTTTTCTTATTATGAATTTTATTATTTTAATTTACGAATTTGTGAGATCATCAATTGAATCAAATTATTATGATAAGTGAAGTAGAGAGTGCAATGGTTTAATCTCTACTTATTAGCGATATTATGATAATGAATTATCTCAAAGGAAAAATCTTTAAAGGTGGATCTAAGAGTTTTAAATCAAATTTAGTTTTTCAAAATAATTTATATTCAATTTTACTATATTTATAACTTGATTTTTAGTTCTTCGAATGATAAAAGAGTTACCAATTTAGTATTTAACTAATTTTTTTTCTTATTAGACCATGTACGATTTGCAAAAAATATTCGTTAGTTTTAAACCAATGTTATGAATACCATACTAATACTAGTACTAGATTTGTTTCTAAAATGGAATTGTACCAGTATCAATTAATATTGGGTGTCGTTTTGGATAATTTTTAAAATTATAAAATAATTCCTCAATTTTTTTAATTACAAATTATTCCCTCAATATATTGTACTATATAATTTTTATATTACATTAACCTTATCTCTAAAAATCATAATAATATAAATATAAAATAATAGCTATCTATTTTTTTCAATTAATATTACTTTTCAAATATTTCATATATAAATGATAATCACAATTAATATAAAAAAGATTGTTCAATCACCATACAAATGTAAAACCAAGGATAATGAAAATACTTAAAATGCTACAATTTTATCATGTAATAAAGAATAATTACATCAAAACATCAAATAGAAAAAGTAATAAATTTCGATGACTCCAAAAGTATTATAACAAGAGTTTGTATTGAGGAACATAACCAACTAGAAACAAAACCTGAAACGAAAATATTTATAGTTAAAATTTTTATATTGACATTGCATATATATAATTTAATATATGCATCAAATATAAACTGAAATTTAAAGAAGAGAAGAAATGAAAACATGAAACTTTATTTAATCTAATATCCGCTCAAATCATATTGATCTCAATTCTTATTTGATACAAAATTCTCATCATTGAGAGGAACCTCATCATCGTTATCATTTAAATTTATTGCACCAAATGATATGTTAATACTTTCTCATCCAAGATTATCTTTTAAATCATTATCATCTATCAAACTTGATTCCTTAGAAACCCAATTCGTTAAAAGATCAATATGATCAAGGCAAATTGGATCTCAAAACCACTTTTATTAAGAGTCCTAGCAAACAAATAAAATTAAATTATTAAGAAATTAAAAATTAAACTTAATAATGATAAATGATAATAGCATACCATTTTCCAAAATTTTAAATTGTATCAAATAAAAACTAAATCGTTCAATCTTTTATGTTCCAATATATTCTTTCTCTTGGAATGGATGAATTGAAAAATGTTTAAATTCCTTTCACATCATGTTGCATTTCCCAATTGGAATTTAAACATCATGTTGCATTCCCCAATTGACTCAGAATTTGAATTGCAAACCTTCACAATTTTGGAACATCACCTCAAAATTGGTCCTACCAAGTAAGTGTAAGATTAAAAAAAGTAACATTATAAACAAAATAAAATAATGATTAATTTCTAACAAGTAAGTTATAATATATCTATCTGGATTAAGTTTATCTCTTTGACAAAAAGCAATGGGCATCCTAAAATCATCAAAAACATGCTTATAAACCTTTATTTATGAGCTTAGAAGATCTTGCATCATTTCATGAGCAACAATTGTTCTAATATTTAATAGCACTATCCTATTGACTTTAGCTTTCTTTGTAAAACTTTGTCTAAAATAGACATTCGGACTAAAAACTGCACCAACTACAAATAACAGAGAGTAAAGTTATGTTTCCCATCTCTCATTGATGACTGCAAGATAGGGTGTGTACAAAGAAGACTTATTTTTTAACTTGACCTTGATTGTTTTCTTTGCTTTTTCTAACATCATAAAAGTAACTCATTGGTACTTTGTCATCACGATTAGCTAAACAAAGCACTCTTACTAAAGACTCACAAACTCAAATACACATTGACATTAAGACTAGAATTCATGATCTTCTAGAATTCTCAAATAAACATTGACATTGAGACTAGAATTCATAATCTTTAAGTATAATTATAGAAATCTCTAATTCAACATTAGACCTAGCATGCGAAAATGCAACTCATTTATCACTTATAAACATTTACCTTAACTCCTTCTTCATCAGAATAAAAGATTGAAGTGATAAGAAATTAGTTGCAAATCTTGTAATAACAAGATGATACAAATTCTTAGCATTAGTGAAATTATTTCTCATTAATTTGAGGACTTATACATGATTATAGATGAACTTGGTCACTTTCTTTGCTTTCTGTATAATCTCAGCAATGATAGGAAAGTATCTAGCATCTTTTATACTTTTTAACATCAAGTTAATGCAATATGTAGCACAACGGGTTCAATAAAAAGAATTATACTTGCTTTTCAATCTTATTCCAACTACTTTGTAAGGATACCAAACTATATTTTCTGGTCTAACTTTATTCACAATTTTATCAAATATCTGAAACAGAGTATCAACATTTCTAATAGCTCAAATGTATCAATAAACTTCAAAAACAATGTTACATTTGCAAAATAAATAAAAAAATTAACAGTAAGCTCCGATTTTCTATTTGTTCAATCATCATACATGATTGAACACCTATAAGTAGCCGTAGTCATTTTTCTTTCATCTAAATAACTATTTATTTCATAAACAGAGCTCCTTAGAAGTTACCTCTATGGTTATCAATTGAAGGAGCTTTATATGTTAGATCGTAAGAGGCAAAAACATCTATTATAGGCTGGTAATAAAAAGATTGTGTAACATTGAATGATATATCTGAATCATATCACCATTTAGCCATTTATATTTCCACATTATAAGTCGTTTCTTTAGATTATAAGGCATTAAAGATTGAAGGTTCAGCTACATGCGGTGAAAAAAGTTAAAAACATGTCTTCTTTTTTTTCCTTATAGCAATTGTAACATTCTATTTTTATTGGGTAGGAATATGACACATTAATATCCCTATTATCATCTTGGCCACCGCAAAAAAAACTTCTACTACTAATTTTGTAATTCAATTTTTGTCTTCTATCTTTTTGATATTAATACTCTTTAAACAAAGTCTTTATTTGTTATTTCACATCATGATCTACTTTCTTACAAGACTCCACATCACCTTTGATCCCATCTAAATGTCTCTTTAATCTGGTAATTTTTCCACCTTTTAAATGCTTATTACAATATAAACAAATGTTATGATTCTCCATTTTAGGAACCAATTTAGAATGAGACCAAGTTGGATCGTCGAATCTTCCTGAAGGAGCTGAATTATTAGGAGTATTTCATAATCATAAAAATCATTACAAATCCAAACTATGATTTAAAGCTTATTTTTATTGTCATAATCATGAAGTCATTTCAAATCCAAAATCTAAACTATAATTAAAAACTTATTTTTGTTGTTTTAAACAAAATTAAGACACTATTACTTTGTAATTATTAATCACAACACAATCTATAAATTAAATAAAATTCAGCCCAATCGTGAACGACAAAGCCACAATTGTTGCAACACAATATAGAATTTGATTACCAAATCACAATTTCCATAACACAATTCATAATTTGAGTATACCAAACAAGTCTAATTGAGTAATTATCTAAACCCTAAAATTTGAATTAAAGCTCAAAAACACAAAAATTACAAGCACAACCCAAGCAATTGACATTATTTGAGTTTAACACACAATAATTTTGAAAACAACCTAAAACTAATAGGTCGCAAGGCAGCAATTGTCAGAGAGGAGAAGAGCACAGAACAATAAGAACTTAGAGACATTGACAATTGAGGAGAGGAGAGCAGGCGTGGCAGTGGTGCGACAGTGAGTCTAGCGACATCAGGCGTGGTGAGTCTGGTGACTGCAGGAGCTGGTGGACTAGTGACGATTATAATTGGGAGGGGAGTTGGCTACAGTGGCGAGAGGTGGGGAGAGAGAGAAAGACAGCAGAAGCGAAATTGTCGAGTGTTGGGAAATTTAAGGTACAGAGATTTAAGGTGGGTAGTAGGCATAAGTACAGGCGTAACAATGGTGCGACAGTGAGGCATGGCTAATGTCAAGAGAGAATGATGTCAGGCGTGGTGAGTCTGGTGACTGCAAGAGCCGGTGGACTAGTGACGACCATAATTGGGAGGGGAGCTGGCTACGATGATGGGAGGTAGGGAGAGAGAGGGAGATAGCAGAAGCAAAATTGTCGGGATTCGGGAAAGGACGAGGGTAGGCAAGGTACAGGGATCTAGATTACAAATGTTTTTGTTTTGCAAGTTGCTCCAAAAATTTTTAAATTTTACAAAATCCATTGATTAATAATCACTATTCATAATTTTGACCGATACTAGCCATTACTTGCCGAAAAGGCTGGTATTGACCAATGCTGTGTAATCTGGTATGGTACTCACAAGTTTTGTACTATTTTATAGAAAGTATGATATGAAATAAAAAACATTATTTTGAGCATCTTCATTTTAACGTAAGATTTTAATTTAAAATTTCAAGTTTTGAGTAACAAAGTGATATAAAAAAAAACTCTAGATATGAGCTTTGGGACTTGTCCTACATTGTGAGTTCGACTCTTTGTAACCGCGGGAGTGCTCATGATTGCTCCACTAAAATATGGAGGACTCTACAAAAGCGGATGTGTGGTAAATTTAAATAATTTAGTTCCCTCTTACCTTCAACTCGAGATTTGGACAGCACAGTTTCTTTATATCAAAAATTTCTATTGTTCCCAAGTATTCTTCACCGTCCAGGTACATAATTAGACTTTCAGAAGTCAGCATTAGTTGGTAAGACAAAGTTGGCATGTACGATTGTTCTAAGAATTGGGACCGCATTGACAAAAGTCAATTTGTCATAGTTGTGATCCACGTTTTATTATTCATGTCCACATGAATTTTATGCAACCGTACGTGTTTCACATGTTACGTATGGACAATGACGTACATCCCAAAACAAAAACTACATCAATACCAAAATTGCTTCTGTAGGTTACAATGGTAAACTTATCACCAAAGAGTTTACGTTAAGAACTATAACTACTGCATTGGATTATTTTGTAGTCTATTTTCTAGTTGTTTTCCACGTTCGCGTTTCTGCTAACTGAAAGCCAAAGAGGCATCTAAAGACAATCGATAATAATGACAGCTCCTTTTGTTGGTTAGGCAAATGTATGGTTGTCATCTTCATCAACAATTTACGAATAGACTGAATTATGTTTCCTTTCCTTTCATGTTGTGACTTGTCAATAGACAAGTCCTTTCTTTTTGTCCTTTACGCGACACTTTGATGGGTGGCTCGTTTATCACATTATGATTTGAACTTAAGTTTTGTAGAAACAAAAGCCTGAAAAGTGAAAACGCTCACAAAAATCAGAATTATTATAGGAAAGTAATATAGGAAGAAGAGGAGCTTTGAACAAGAGGGAATTGAAAACTATGTGTACAATTTAAATCGGAATATATGTAATGAAATATATGTAAAATTGCAGCAGTAAACTAAACATAATATCATAATTAAGAGGTTTTATACATATAGCGACCATAATATTAATGAAAGACCAAATTCCATTACTGACTTTGAAATACTGTTGAGGTGGAAAAGGGGTGTGCTACATATTATTAATATGTGTACGGTACAGGACCATTACAAGTTTGACAAGACTTAGGACTTTTGTCTCACCGGATGAGCTACCTGCCAACGAGTGATGAGACGTCGATTTGTATTTGATGACGTCATCCAGGAAGGTGGACTGAATGTCAGGGATGTCAAGTTAGACTCGTCTAGTAAACAAATATAAATTCACAAAAACGTGTTGGTTTCAAGTAACTAATCCCATCACATTCACATGGGTACACATATTTGCAGGTATATATATGGGTAATGGGATCGATTCTGTTTATTATAGAATTGAACCACTTGACTATCCGATCCAAAAGTATTATAGTATCGAATACAGATGGCACAAAGTCTCTTGAAC
>JAOTAX010000009.1:2399142-2412513 GCA_025629825.1 Erythroxylum guanchezii | reverse complement strand
AAAGTGGCCTGTTTCATTACAGTCATTGACGATGTATATGACGCTTATGGTACACTAGAGGAGTTGGAGCAATTCACCGACGCTGTGGAGAGGTTTGTGTCTGCTAGCTAGCTTGCTTTGGCAGAATCACATGAGAATTTGCTCTTACTCTGGAGTCTGGACCCACTTAACCTTTTCTTTTGCATTGATTTTCAACAGATGGGATATTAATGCGGTGAAAGATCTTCCAGAGTATCTGAAGCTATGCTTCCTGGCTCTGCATAATACTGTAAATGAGTGTGGAAAACTCCCTCCTTTAGGGCTTGAAGATGGAAATCTGTGGAAAGCTCCTTCCTTTAGGGCTTGAAGATGGAAATCTCACTGTAGAAAGCTTCTCCCTTGAAGATGCGAAGATGGCCCCTCCTCTGCTCAGCCAATCGGAGATAAATGGTGGGTGAAACTAATGGTCGAACACCTTCTGCTCACGTCTGCTTCACTTCAAAGGTAACTCCACTGCACCAGATTTCTTCAGTTCCTCTTCTCTTCTTGTCTTTGTGAGCTACTGAGTGTGATGTAAATGATTTGTATCTCCCTACAAGAATCTGTGTATGTATGTATGTATGGTGTATTTGTAAAGGATGTATTTTTCCTTTTAGAACCGAGTATGAATTTCTGAAACAAACACTCTGTTTGTATGTGACTCCTAGCTACTTACTCTCATACGCAAAACAAGAACAACAAGTGCCATGTTTTAAAACAGAAACTACTACAGCTATTCAATGACTCTCTAGTTGATGCTTTTGTGTTTGGTTTTGTGTATGTACGCAGTATATGTGTGAGCCTTTCCCTCACTCCTTCATGCAAAACAGAATCGAAACTAAAACTACTACTACTCTTTGATGAAACTCACAAAACAGAAATCTAGAAAATGGCTTGAAACTTTGTATTGATAATGTTTTCCACTCTTACAACCGAAAATGAGAATGAGCTTTATATTAGCTCTCCCACTTGCTGTTTCAACTAAGAACTAGTGAACAAAAACATTGTCTGATGAATAAAAACTAGGCTAGTACAATCTTTCCTTATTAAGCAAAAACACAAAAGCAACTTTTTGAACTTTTTGTTGTTCTTTGCATATCTGATACATATCTGATACTGTCAGTGGCACACAATTAAAACCTACTGAGTAATAAGCACTAGTATAGGACAAGAGCTTCTTCATTTAGCAAAAACAAAAGTGAACAAGTTGTCTTTTGGTGAAAGTAGGATCTGAACTCTTCAGTTGTTGCTTGATTCTTCAAGGAACAAAAACTGATGCTTCATAACCGATTGTCAGTTGGGTAACTGACTTGCTCCAACTTCATGTCTTTTAATTAGCACTAACTAAACTTGATTTGCTAATCAAACTTCTTGGAACTTCTGTTTGACTCTGCACTTTCTTTCTCTGCATTCCTTCTTTTCTTTGGTCTTCATTCCTCTGCAATTTTCTGTCTAACTTCTCTTCATTTTGCACAATCCGAATTCATCATAGCTGCTTCTTTTTCTCATTTTCCTCTTCTTTGTACTGAACTCCACTCATCAGAATTTGATCTTTATTCTTCTGACTTATGCACCTTTGAATTATGTCAAGCATCATCATTTTTAGCTTCCATTTGCATCTGAATTCCTTCTGCTTCCCTCTCAGCTTCTTCTTCTTCTTAATTTTCACCAACATGGCCAACTCTTCTACCATCCTCAACAATTCAGGTTGCACAAGACAATTTAGTTCAACAATGAGATGGGCTACGACACTCTCAAGGAACAAGGAGAAAATGTGATTCCATATTTAGCCAAAGCAGTATGTTCACCATCCTCTTCGTCTAATAGTTAGCTTGAAAATTTTGAACCAAGTTAATTAATTAGATTCATACTTAGAATGAAATGAAACAGTGGGCTGATTTGTTCAAAGCGTTCTTGCAAGAAGCAAAGTGGAGCCACAAAAAAACCATGCCATCATTTCAGGACTACATGGAAAATGGATGGAGATCTGTATCAGGAACCGCTATACTTGTTCATGCTTATGTCTTGCTTGGCCAGACATTATCAACCCAACATCTTGATTGTCTAATAAACTACAACCAATTACTGCGCTGCTCTTCTTCCATTTTTAGACTTTGCAACGATCTGGCCACTTCATCGGTACATAAACCATTGTTTGAACTTTTGTATGGAATCATAATTCACTTTTCCCTTCAGAATTCTTATTGGATTACTGTTCACACGCAGGCGGAGCTAGCTAGAGGTGAATCTGTAAACGCAATTTCTTGCTACATGTTAGAAACTGGTGCTTCGGAGGAACAAGCACGCCAACATATAAGCAAATTGATTGACGAAGCGTGGAAGAAGTTGAACAAGGAGTGTAATGAGCAGACAATTTTTGCAAAACCCTTTCTGGAAGCAGCTATTAATCTAGCTAGAATTTCCCAATGCATATATCAGGAAGGAGATAGTCACGGAGCTCCAGATACAAAATCCAAAAACAGGGTGCTTTCCTTGATTGTTCAACCCATTTCAATTGGAGAACAAGGAACAGATTACACAATTTCAGGAACAGCAAACTTCGTGAGTCATTCACTTCAGTCGTGGTGAAGTAGGAAGACAGTATACAGTCCTATTATCTTATAGATGTTGAATTATCTTGTTTCATGCAGACTGCTATACTGAAGTTTATGGAAGACTTAGCCATGTCGGTCAAAGTGAAGGGGAAAGGAAGATTGAAGAAGAAGCTAAAGGTTCCCAGGTTTCTAAGGAAGCTAGAGATGATGATTTTAGGAATAATTCAGAAGTGCACGGATCAAAGGAATAAAATTCAGATGATTGAAGATCAAAGCAGGAAGAATGAAAAGGCTGAAACAAGTTGAAATGGAGACCTCAAGGATGAAGAACCAGAATATGAGAAGCAAATGTAGAGTTGGGAATTTTCAAATCAGTTGAAGGAAGAAAACCTGAAGCAGATTCCAATGGTTTCAATAAAGATATGAAGAAATTTTACAAAATCAGTGAAGCAGAAGAATTCAGAACAAAATGTCAATTATCATCAGAATTGATCAATGTTTGTTCAGTCCGTACTCCATGCATACATTTTTTGGTCCCTGCAATTATCATAGCATTATTTCTGTGCAGCCTCCAATACCATTAGTTTTCATAGTGTGTCAGATTCTGTTATGCATTAGACAGTAATATTTCCTTTGTTTTTGTTGAACGAATGAGAGCTCAGATCAAAAGTTTATTTTGTTTCCAGCCATTGATTTAAGGTGGTCTGAAAATTTTGTAAGAGCTGATATAAAAAGCTCTTTTTCTTCTTCTTGTATCAGACATAGAATGAAATACACTGAAGAAGCTTTTGTCATTTTTCTGTGAATGGAAAAACTTGTTTCTCATCTTGTTTATTTTCGAGCTTTTGGAGTTGAGTTGTTGATGGTGTTGCACTGAGTAGGATGAACACAGACATTAGTTATGAAAAATCATATTCGAGTGACAACTGAAGTTTACAACCAAAAGATCCAAATCATTAACCATACACTTAAACACTTGAAAGAAAGCATTCATTACAATTTTTAGGGATTACAATCAGAAAAAATAACAAAACTGGACGTTGGTCTTCTCAAATCTTTCATTTTCTTGGAACAGAAGCAAACAGATTAGTAGCTGTTTGAAGAAAATCTTCGACCAGCAAAACTCTTGATTTTGTGGTTTAAGCCAAGGAGGTGTGGTCTTCAACCTACGAGAATAGATAAGTAACAATTCTCGTTGTACGATACCTAGTCCTAAATCTCCTGTAGTTCGTAGAACTAGAATATTTTCATAGATGAAAATAGTAGATTTTAAATTTATGAATAATTCAAGTAAATTTTGGTAGACATTAAAATATAATTTATATAAGAGTGAGTTAAATAATTTTTTAAAAATAAAAATCACCTTAAATAATTCTATAATATAATTATTGTGAGAAAAAATCTAAAGAGGGTAGCTAAAAGAAAATTCTCTCCTAAATCTCTCCAAGCTTTTTAAAATTAGAATTGACTTAAAGGGTCTGAAATATGATAAACTAAGAATTGTGTCTTTTTAAAGACTAATACTTCTTATCTAAACATAGAAAAAAATTTAACCATAAATCATAGTTAGAAAATGAAAGTGGTAGAAAAAATAAGAAAAAAATGACAAAAAGAGATTTAAATGGGATTTTGATTTCGAAGAAAGATTGATCTGTTGAGATGATGTTTAGATCTTGATTCTCCAATTAAAAAAAATAGCTTAAGAATTGACTCCTTAAGATTTTTTTTGTCCTCCTAATTACTAACCCTAAATTTTAGGGAGAAAAGACATGTCAAGTACGTAAAGTCTGTAAATGTATTCCAAAAATTAGGTTTTTGTGCCTTAAATATGTTTTAAAGCCTATGGACTATGTTTGGATCTTCCTGTTTCTCTTAAGATTAGCATACGATCTGTGGTATAATTATGGCTTAACCCATGTTACTTGATAAAATTTCTTCAATAGCATACTGTCTCTTTTTTGGCCATATTCTAAGCCATGTCTCTTTCTACACTTGACCTATATAGGACACGGGCTAGCAAACGGCCATAGGACAGACCGTGTTCCTTCAAAATTGTAGTTTTCTCCATATTTTTTTCTTAAAATTCCCTTTGATTCTTAATAACTCTCGTTCCAAGGTCAAATATTCAGAATTACATGAAAATATATTAAAAACTAAGAAAAACATGATAATTTGACATGATAATCAAGTAAAATACTCAAGAAAATTTATGCATATTTCATACATATCAAATATCCTCACACTTAAACTTTCAATCATTTTAACTTTAATAGGCATAATTCTAATAAAATTCAAAAAATCAGTTGAAATAATTAAGAATATCCATCATTCACTCAATTGCATTATTTATAAGCTAATTAGACATTTGGATACTTGCACTAAATGGTAAATTAATTCAATTCAACATAATAATCTTTTAAACATCAACATAATTTGCATAATTCAACATAATATATATAGTAAATATAATTGAGAAAAGAGCTTTTAACTTCACACACTTTAATAACCAAATTAACACAAATAGAGGAGATTTATCTTTTAAAATTATGAAAGAGTATGAGAGCTCTATTTGAAAAGTTACTTAACATCTTGATGCAAGAGTATACATCTTGTCATAGATACTTCCAGCTTTTCACTTAAGTCACTTATTCAAATAGCTAATAGCTCCACTCTTAACTTCAACCTTTTTATTTAGGACAAAGTTAGTACAGTGAATTTATTTATGCTTAATTTATTTATATATTTTTTATTATGTTTTGGTGGCATACTAAAAGTACTTGGAACGAGTCACCATTGAACTTAAAATTATGTCAAAATCATACTAAAAGTGTCATTATACAAATGAAGAATCTATTTTCCATTTATTGAATAAAATTGAAATTAATTTTTTATTAATTCTCATGTGTATAAAGAATGAAACCAAAAATAACAAAACTACATAAATAAAGATAAAGGGAAAAAAAGAAGAAACTTTTCTAAGTAAAGTTTTTTATTTTTTTCTAAGGACAATATAATTAACATCTAGACTTATTAGTACCTTGCACCAAACTAATGATAAACAAATAAACTGGAATTGAAATTAGGATTCTAAAAAAATGATGAACTAAAATAAAATACTTAAAAATGATAAAAAAGATATAACTCAAATAAAACCATGTATTTTGATATTAAAAAAATAAAAACACAAATTTGTACAAACCTTAAATAAAAGAATGAAAACTCAATCTACATCAGTCTCGTCATCGCCCCAATCCTTCTTAAGCATAATAAAAAATTATAGGTAGATCAAACTAACCCACATGCTGATAGTAGTTAGACAATAGTTGCTTTATTCTACTCAAGTATCGTTGAAGTTCTGCCCTCAATGTTGATATAAAGAATGTTCCTATCTATCCTTTTTTACAATAACTGCTACAAAGTGGACTGGTCATCTTTGTGCTTAATCGCTCTCTCCTTTATGTGAGGTCCCTCAGTTTCTAGTTTAGCATCTACTCTCTACCGCTCATAGGTCATTAAGGGGTAATCTACTCCTAAGGATCTCTCTAACTAACAGTCTCATCCTTAGAAGAGTATCAAACCTATCTAAGTTCCTTATTAACCTTGTTGGGTCCCATTTTCGGAACCCATCTCTTGCAAATAACATCATACTTAACTTGAGCGTGCATACTACCTTGTGGGGTTATTTCCATAAACCCTTAATAGACATCATTCTACAAAGGTAGCGTGCCTACAAAAGGTCAAACATCAAAAACCAACTCATCCATTGTAAAACAGGAGTCAATAAAAACATACACAATCGAAACTACTTCAAAAATCTATCCTTTCATTACTCGAGCAACATAGTTTGATAAACTTTATTTAAATATCAAAAGCCACACCTTTGGCTTAAAATAAACATACAAAAATAGAGAATGTAGCAATTCCCTTAGGCTCGTGATCACTTGATCTCTTAGCTATCACCTGAGGAGGGGACAGAATGGGGGCGAGCTTGAAAGCTCGTGGGTAACAGTTTATAACAGAAAAGTAAACAAAAACCTTGAAAACATTTTATTTGTCTTAGAAAACTTTCTTTGAGTTCATAATCACATGCTCCTTAGGCTTTCAGCTAAAACATTTGTAACTCACATTCAATGAAGGAATTCATATGTATGCCAATCATGAATGCATCACTTATATCAACTTGTCATGAACACATAAGCACATCAAATGATTTGGGTAAGTCCAAAACAGAATGTACTACACATTTCCCATAAGGGTCCTGTGTAGCCATGAACAGAACGCACTAACGTAATCCCACATCATGTTTTGCATAGCTGTAAACTTATGGGAGTCCATGAAGGAGCTCCATGCCACTAGCGGGCACGCGGAAGAAGCCTATACTTGGGTCAACGTGCACGTGACGATTCTTGAGGGACTGTCACAAACCCACATAACATATAGTAGATTTCACAAATCATTCATGAACAATAATGCAGTGCCTATGATATAAATGAAATCAGAAAACTTCTTTGATTTAAAGAAAACAATAGTGGCTTATTAATTCTATCATAAATATGTACCCACCTTGATTTCCTTGCTTAAAGACTTGACTTGCTCAAAAAGCTTCTTTTCTTGTTCCTCTTGTCTCTTTTGATCCCTTTAAACAATAACAAAAATCCCACTCAATAGGGCTTTCAATTGAAACTCCCTCAAAGCACAATCATTAAAATTGGTTCTAAAATATTTAAACCCAAATATTTTCTAAACTCTATGAACTAAAATCCTTTCAAAAAAATTCAAAAGATTTAAATTGACCTTACCTTCATTCTTCACCAAATGAAGGGATCTTTAGCTCAAAAGAAAGCTCTTCTCTTCCTCTACCTTTTTGCTTCTTGAACAACCTCAAAATCTCTCTTGAGGGCTAACACAATTGAAACCCTAGCTTGTTTTCTCTTCTTTCTCTCTCTCATTCTTTTTCATGTTTCTCTCTCTTATCTCTTTCTTACTCGTTTTTCGTTATTCTCTGCTGCTTATCCTTCTATTCACGTTTTTCTTCTTCATTTATAAGCAAGACAACATTTCTTCTTCCAATTATGCCCTTAATGATTGAGAACTGTCTCATTTGCCCTTCCATTTATGCCTTATATCTTTTATACTTAAGTGTCTTGCCAACAGTACCCTTAAATAATCTAACATAACATTTTCTTTCAGAAAAATGTCCCCCATTGCCTTAAGTTTCTAATGCTTCCAAAATCATTCGATTGGTTCGGTGATTTAAAAGATATACTTCAAACATTTTTGAATTGCTCTTGTCCATAACAATATACTGTACACAACTTCCATCTAAATTTTAAATATCTTAGAGACTGAATTAGATTCCAATTTCTTCATCCCATTTGTAGATCCATATCTCTAGTTTACTGCAAATTAAAAATAATCTCATTTAGAGCTCTACAGATCAAGAAATCATCAAAATACTGAAGTATGTTCAGTGGAATAACACTAGTTCATATTACTTAAGAGCATACTCACTATACCCGTCCCATGTTTTTCAGTTAATCTTTCACAATTCATTTCAAATAGCTATGATTTTTGGTAGAGATATAGAGCAATGCCTTACGAGTCCAATGGTTCAAGAATCAAGTCATTTGGTTGTCTAGAGAAGAAGTTATGACCAAAAGAATCCAATATGCTTTTGTCCTCATTCATACTGAACCTGTTTCGAAGAAACAGCCATAAATTTCTCTAGAAGTTTCTGATTAATGTGTGCTTTAGATGGTTTTAAAGAGTACTTCAAGAGCTATAATTTTCATGAAGACTTCAAAGAAAAAGTCTATCTTCTACATTTTCTTCCTTCTAACCTTTGCATCATCTTACTTTTGCTTCGTCTTACTTTGCTTCGTCTTACTTTTGCTTCGTCTTACTTTTGCTTCGTCTTACTTTTGCTTCCTCTTACTTTTGCTTCGTCTTAGTTTGCTTCGCCTTACTTTTGCTTCGCCTTACTTTTGCTTCGTCTTACTTTGCTTCGTCTTACGTTTGCTTTGTCTTACTTTTCACTCTCCAAAGCTTCTCCACTTATAAAGATCACAAATTTTGATTCAAATGTCCAAAAATTCCATACGATATACCATTGGAAAGATAAAAGAAAGTCCTACAACTTTCTAGATGACACATTTGCCTAAATCAGCCTAGATTAACCCAAAATTTCCCATGAATTCAAAACACGAATTTTACATTCCTCCACCAATGTACTGCACCCAGTTCTCAACTTGATGACAACTTTTGAGTTTCTTAGAGATAGAATTGAAATTCAATTTCTTCATAAGAAATGTAGCCATATGTTTTTATTTTAATCTAAATCAAGAATCATCTCGTTTGGATAACTAGAGAAAAAGATATGGCTAACAGACCGAAGCACACTTAGTGAACATTTTCCAGATCAACTCTTTATTTTAAAAATCTTTTCTTAACACAACTCACACCAAGATCACCTTTCCTACTTCACTTACTCCTCATTCTCAAATCCATTTCAAATCAGTATCATCCAAAAAGAAAAATATAGTCCATGATTAATTATGAACACTAATAACAAAACATACACATATGTACATGTTCTTCATCAACTTACTACACATATGTTGCTTTCATTTTACTACTAACTTTCACCTTAATTCTTCCTATTTCAAAATCTCTTATCCACCAAAAACACCATAGCTAATCATAAATCTATCCACTTTTCTCATTCCTTACTTTACTCTTGTCTATCATTTCTTGGTTCAAAACTTTCACTCATTTGTTCTTTACTCGTGACTAATTACCAAAATTTCTCATTCAATAGTTCTAATCTTTTACAAAAAGTTCAAGGTCCAACAAACCTAATGAAATAAATACAAATGGATCCCTTCTTCTTAGTCCCCATTTGTTCTAAAAATTTAGGAAGCAGTAACATATATTATAAGTCATCCTTGTTATTATGCACCAAAGATTAAAAAATATCCATAAGGATCACCACAATATTACTTTTCCTCCTACAAGCAATCTTATGTATTACCTTTCATAAAGACCTAAAAACTGGAGATTCTTGAGGGACATGATTAATTACCTTTGTTGAGAATTCAACCATTGCACTCTTTTACTTCTCCATCTTTATATAGTTAGATTTTAAGAACTCACATTATATACCAAAATTATTGAAGGATATTTGCATTTGATTGTCCCTCATCCTAAACTTAATTACATTTCTTTGATCCAACCAACTTAGCATTTTAAATTCTTCCAAAAATTACTAAAATTTTCTAGGATGAGCTCCCTATATTAGTGCTTAGTAATTTCAAACAATATACCCCATCTTGAATTCTCTAGATACTTTCTCCCTTTTGCAACTAAAATTTATGGTCTCTAAAGTAATCCAACCTATACACCTATTTGATTCGAAAATTCTCACAAAGGTTAGTTTCATTAAAGGTAAGCATCAAATATTTCATTTGTGTTAGTTTCATTATTTGGTTTTTATTAATTAATGTACCCTAAATCCCTCAAACCTTAGTTCTTTGTGTCTTGGATGGTTAGGAACTCATTCTATTATATTAATGGAAGTTTGAAATCAAAAAATAGAAAAAATTAGCTTAAAGCATAAACATCCCCAAAAAGATGAGTTTAGAGCCCTAGATTTTCAAAATTCTAGATTTGAGGGTAAGAAAGTTAAAGAATCTTAACAGAAATTAAGGAAAAGATCTAAAAAAATTGTGAGTTTTACTAAGAAACTCAATTTTAGTAGTGAGTATATGATTGAGAGAAATTGAGGTCAAAACTAAGGTCTAGCATGATCCCTTAACCTTTTAGAAGATTTAGGACCCAATGTCGCCTTTAAAGCGCAATTGCTAAAAAGAATAACCTAAGACATGGGTGGTTAAGGCCATTGATCCTACTAGAAAGAGATTTGTGAAGACATGGTCTAAAATATGCCACTGTCCCACTTAACCCTTATATATGATCATAGGTGTCTCCCAAGTTGTAGGTTGTTTTAGAAAAGACACATATTGGGGAAAAAAAAGCGTATCTAAAGTCTTAGATTATTTTTTCGTGTCAAAGATATAGACACAATCTAGGACATAGTTATATCTAAAGCCATTTTCAATAATTAAGTATAATGTGTACCTAGTTTTTTAAAGCTTCCCATTGGCATATTTTTAATCTTTTATTCCTAATGATATTCAAATATTCTCTTTAGGCTCATGTATGTCTTCCTTTGAATAAAAAGTTAATATACAAATAAAATTACAAAATAACTATAAACCTATTATCTACGAATAAAAATGAATCAATTACAAAATAATAAACTAAATTATTGTTCAATATTAAAATTCCCCAAATAAAATTAAATTTTCTTAAAATTTTTAGATAGGTTGCCTCCAAACAAGTGATTCTTTAAATGTAATTTTAGTTGGATTCTTCTTTTAAACTTAAACAATTGGTATAGTAATGCAGTTGCTCCCTTCTTCCAGAAGATCTTGGAAAGTGCTATTAATCTCTCATTTTAATTGTTTTCATACCTTGCCTTTGTTTATAATTTTTTTCAATTCCTTGACTCTTTTCATAATGACTTTCTATTAAATATTTTAAAAAAATAACATGTCCAAAGTTATTACTAAGCATAAATATAGTTTCATCATTTAAAGATAAAAGCTCCTTCATCTACAACCCTAAGTATAATTTACCCTCTTAAACATTTATGATTGCAACTGATATAGTAAAGAAGGATCTATATAGGATTGGAGATTTTTCTCACCCTTTTATATGTACATAATATAAAATTTCACAAAAGTTGGGTCTAATGAAGGTGAGCATCAAATGCTCCATCTGAGCTACTTTCTTTTTTTGTGTTTGACTATTTGATTTGCCCCAAATTGCTCAAACTTTTTTCTTTGGGTCTTGGATGGATGGAACTCATTCTCTTGTAGTACTTGAAGTTTAAAAATAACAAGAAATAGCTCAAAACATAAAAATTCCCAAAAAGATGAGTTTGGGGTTCTATATTTTCAAAAATATTGATTTTGAGAGCTAATAAGCTCATGATGGGAGCTAAAGGAAATATTGAAAAACTTGTGAGTTTTACTAGGAAACTTAATCTTTATAGCAAGCTTATGATTGAGAGAAATTAGAAGATAAGGTGAAAAGTAAAGTGTGGTGAAACCCTTTAACCTTTTAAAATTTTTGGGACCTAGTAGTGTCACTTCCAAAGCCTAATTGTTAAAGGCATGACCTAAGACATAAGTAAGGATCCTACTAAAAAGGGTTTTGTGAAAGGTCTATAATATGCCATTGTCCCATTTAGCCTTTATATATGGTCTAGGACATAGGTGTGTCCCAAGTTATGGGGTGTTTTAGAAAATCTAGGTTTAGACACAGTTTGGGACATAAGAATATCCTAGGTTTGGATTATTTTTTTCATATCAAACATATAGATATAATCTAGGACACATTATGTCTCAAACCATTTTCAATAATTAAGTATAATGTGTACCTAATTTTTTAATCTTCCCATTGGCATTTTCTTTGAATCTTTCGACCTTAATAATATTCTAATCTTCTCTTTAGGGTCGTATGTGTATTCCTTTCATCTAAAAAAATTAATACAAAAAATAAAATAAAAATCAACTATAAAAACAAACATTTATTAACTAATTATAAAAACCAATAAATTATAAAACAAAAAAGTTAATTTACTATTTAATATTGTAAATTCCCCTAATAAAATTAAAATTTCTTAAGAATTTTGGTTAGGTTGCCTCCTAACAAGTGTTTCTTTAGACATTTTTAATTAGATTCTTCTCTTAAACTTGAGTAGTTGGTGGAGCAATATGGTTTCTCCCTTCTTTAGGAAGATCATGGAAAGTAGCATTGAAAGGGTCTTCATGTAGCACCCCACTCTCATAGGACACATACCCGACATCCTGGGTGATGTTCGAGTATGTACCCCGCAAGGGTGGCATGGTAGATTAGTCAAACAATCGAAGCTCATTACAAAATTTTTCATACATCACACGCATATTACAGAAAACCACTGATCAAATTGGGCCCATACTTTTATTTCATAAACATCGAAATTGCAATTTTTATTAAACTCATTGATCAATCTCTTTTCCAAACATTTCCAATTTGGAAAGTTGTTACAAACAGAATTATTCAAATACACGATACAATAATTGCATAATACATTCTTTAATACAAAATAATGAAAAAATCTATGCAAATGCAAACTGATCCCGACCTCTATCTCTTACTTGAATGCAGTGGCTATACTCTCGTTTGCTTAAGGGGTAACTCTTGTGAGATTGAAAAATAATGTTGAAATTTTGGTGAGTTTTGCGAACTCAGTGAGTGGACCATTCTCGACGGCTTACTCAACCACATAACACATCAATTCATATAATCACATAATTCACATCACTTCATCAATTCATCATGTTGAGTCACATACATTTCATATTCATTTAAAACATATATCACATTCAGCAATCAATCAAATTATTTAAATCATACATATCAGATGCATATTGTAGCATCCCACTCCCGCAAGACTCGAACCCGACATCGACGTTGATATCCGGGTCCGTGTCTGCGAAGGTAGCATGCTAGGGCATTCAATCCGTTACAAGTCAGTATTACAAGTCGGTAAATTTTTTTTTCGAAAACACTAACTTATGCAAGAGTCCGTTTTCGATGTGGGCCAAAAATAAATTTACAGTCGATAGAAAACTTGTTTTCAATACACTACAACCAATACAGTTTCAATAGTCAATTAGGGCCCAATTTCATT
>JAOTAX010000009.1:2355322-2367240 GCA_025629825.1 Erythroxylum guanchezii | reverse complement strand
GCATCTATAACAAACTCAAGAGTAGAGGGAAAACATACTGGTAAGGAAAATTACCTTTCTTCTCCTATGATCAACAACTCAAGAGCAGAACGCACTTTAGAAACCTGGGTTGCATCTCCTGCTTCCTCCATGGCTAATGTTCAAGCAATATCCTGATAAAAATAAAAGCAGCAGTACAAAGAAAAATCAGACATGCTTAAAATCTCAAACAAATTCTAATGAACGTATTAAAAATTTTCTCAATACCCAGAACAAGAAATGAAATGGAGGAAGAACGACATTCATAGAGATTGAAGAAAGAAAGTACATAAGAAACCTTAACCCAGTAGAAAAGAAACCTAGTAGAAATATGCTATATCGACAAAAAAAAAATTAAAGAAGAAAGAAAGGAAGAACATTACTGGTGCTATTCATGGTTTCGGGTGTGTCCATGGTGGGCTACAGGGATAGTTTGTGGAGAGATTTGCCAAGGTAAATGATTATGGGTTAAGAGGACGTTACAAAGAGAGTGAGTTCGGAGGAGTAAACATTATGGCGCCAGAACGCGTGCCAAATTAACAAAGTAATGACTCCCATTCCTCTCGATTACGAGAGGAATGGAGCATTAACTTAAACCTAGGAATGAAAACAATACCTATTCAATGATAATATCTTACCAAACAATACTTTCCATTCCATACCCATACCCATTTTTTCAAACCCACTAAACAAGCACACCCTTAGAGTCTTCCATGTGTTTATACCATATTTTAGAAGCTTTTAGAGTCTTCTATAAGATTCCAACATATTTTAGGAGACTGTTTAGGCCAAACCTCATCTTGTGGGCTTCAAAATATGCAAGATGTGACACCATGCATGCTCTTATTCTTCAATTCCCTTTTCATCATTTCTTCAATTTTTTATGTTTTCACTCACTAATAAACACATCAAACAAAGATTAAAACAAAATATTAAGATCAAATCCTTGCTTTAAAATATTGAAATAATTAAAACACATAAAGCACTAATAAGAACACAATTCTAAGTCTTAAACCTATGATTATTATCTAAGAAAACACTCAAAAACACACTCTAACACCTATAAAACATACTAAGTTTTATATCTATCAACACCCCCACACTTAAATCTTTACTTGTCCCTAAGCAAAACTAAAACCAGAAACAAACAAAACATAAAACAAACATAATCACACATTCATGCAACAATGTAATAATGGTACACAGGCCTCAAATCTCATAGAATTAACTTAACCTTAAACATCAACCACTTAAAAAGTGTCAACAAATTAACTTATTCCAATCATGTTTAAGTGCTTGATTTGAATATACATATCAATCAAAATATTAACACCATATTTATGCACCTATGGCACATGAAAGTATGCACTCATTTTTGTTGATCAATTAAAAGGGTAAACTATCACTAAGTAGCCCTTCATGAAAATTCTTGCTATTTTTAAAAGATCAGTAGGTTTAATTTCATTGTAAGCAACATTTCTTTAGATTTTTTTAGTGATCACCTAATCTTTTGACATGAAGGCAAACACCTTGTTATGAATGTCCCCACATTACTTAACTAGATTACATTTTTTATTTAGCTTGGTTGAAGTATCATTTTAGCCTTTTAATGCAAAGATAAACATTTGGTCGTGAATGCCCCCAATTACTCAGTTATATCATAACTCTCAACTAGCTATTGACTTTATTTTTAACCCAATTCTATTAAAAAAGGTTAGTATAATAGGAATTTTATGTAACACTTTTTTTCAATTTCTTAGCCTATCTCATTTCTTCTTGGTCATTCACTGCCACAAAAGGTTACTAATAATGCCTACCAATCTAAATGAATGTAATTTTTAATGTATCCAAAAAAATTTCATAAAGTAAAAAGAATATGTATCGTATCCTAATTAACATGCATATTCATCCTAAAGACATATAAAATACAAAATTCACAAGTTAATATGCCTTTACAATTTAAATGACCATGTCCAGTTTTGTTCAATTTATGTAATTAACACATTCACACAATGCACACATCTTGCAACCAAATGTTCACACAATGTCAACCTAATAAAAAACTAATACACAATGTCAACCTAATAAAAAACTAACACAATGCAAATAAACTAGCATAATTAAATTGCAAAATTCACAAAAATTAAACGCAAGTGCATATATGTCCCCACACTGGAATAATGTATTGTCCTCAATGTGGAAAGAAGAAACAACTAAAAAAACACATATAACAAAAACAAAAATAAAAATAAAAAGAATAAATTTAAGGCCCCAACATATGCCCTAGAAGTATTGTAACATGTCTAAGGTGTATAAAGAACTAAACATAATGAATTAAGAACACCTAAGCATAGTAAGAGACATAATGTTACTTAATGTAAAGACATGGGTAAATAGGTAATTTGTTCATTTCGGCATGGACATACTAGACGTGAAATATGGATGAGAATGAAATTAATTGATGATATTATACGTCAATGTGGGAATTATAGGAAGAAGAAAGACCAATGTGCATTGTCCTAAAGTCAACATATGGACCAATTAGATTAAAGCATGAGTGACCAACAAGAATAAAGCTTGTTCGCCCAATAGGAATTAAGCATTTGTGTAAGTCTTGAAAGTGCATGAAATGGGCACATGGAGAGGAGAGAGGGACGACATTTTAGGGTTTGAAATTCCAGATTTTTCCTCAATCATTTTCTCTCCACTTCACCTTCTTCATCCCATCATTTTGCATGTAAGGAATTAAGCTAATCTTAGGTGGAAATCTAGGTAAAAGTTAGTGGTTTTCTCTTCTTCTTTATCTTTTCTTGCTTTGCTTATTAAGAATTGGAATTATAAGGTTGGAATTGGGATTGAGATGCGTATTTATGGTGTTTCTAGTTGGTGAGTCAAGTAGAGCCAAAGAGGAAGGGAAGGAAAGGCATTAGAAGAACTACTTGGCCAATGTTAAGGTTTAGGACTACATTTAGTTTAATTTCTCTTTATGTGTATGTTTCAATGGATAAAAAGATTTATTTGGATATGGAATGGTTGCTAGGATGGTGTGTTGTTGCTACTTTGTTGTTACTTTGCATGGAATTGGTTGAATATGACAAGAGAGTATTGTGTAGTCTAAGAATAGTAATAGAAATATCTAGAAGATATTCTAACCTAAGTTTGGATTTATTACATCTGAAATTGAGATCAAAATCGGTGACCTGATGCTACCCCTATTTTGGAGCATCTTGTGATGTTTAGTCTATAAATCATGATTTATAAGTCAAAATGGCTTGATTTTTAGTGCTTTGGAAACTAGAGATATAGGGGAACAAATTTCTAAGGGACCTTAAAACCTAATTTGAACATTTTCTATATGTATATTACGGAACAAATGGAGGTATGAATGGCAAGTTTTTGTCACTTGACACAACATCAAGATCTTCTGTCATGAGTGTGACATGGGTATCAAGATCCTGACCTAGTATAAAACTCTTTTTTTCATGACGTGATACTCTAGACATGATCATAACCTTGGAGAAGGGTCTTGTGGCATAACTGTGACCTTGTTTTCATTTCTGATTTTTTTGGGCATCTTATCCAAACCTTTTTGAATGTGTATGAAAATTTTTCAAACAGCTAGAAATAAATGAAATAGGACTTACTATATGTAAATTGGGTGATTAAACATTAGAATTTAAGAGTGAGCATAATGCATGCCAAAGACAATATATATGTACATAGAAGTTTTGTATGCATATTTATTGCTCATATGTGTGTAGTATGCACTTTAATACAGATTTTATGACTTCAAGTGAATATCATGTGATGAATTATGAAATGGGCAAATGGTTAAAGGAAATGTTATATTGCCTACTTTATTTTCTTGGTGGTGGATAGATAGGAATGCCTATAGGGTTACAGTTTGACACCAATGGTGTCTTCATTTCGAGACTTTAGTGTCTCCACAGTTTGATGTCTTTAGGTATCCACAGTTTGATACTTTTGGGTATCCACAATTCGATACTTTCAGGTGTCAATAGTTTTGATATCTTCAGATATCCACAACTCCTGTTATCCACACCCACAGGAATGTGCAGGCCTAATGGTTATAAATAAGAAATACAACATGACAACATAAATAATTAGTATTGATGAGCATTTGCATTTGTGTTGATAATTTGTATCAATAAGCATTGAATATCAATGTTTGGCTTATGAATGTGAATTTATGGTATATGAATAACATATTGAAGCATGTTTGCATTATATACTTTGATTAAGTATGATATCACTAGTTATATAAGTTGTGATGTTTATGAATGTGTGTTCTTGGCAGATGACTGCTGTAAGTGGTCATCCAAACTAAGTATTTCTTTATTAAGCTTTCAAACTTAGCACAAGTGTTAATTTGTGTAGTACAAGTATTCAGAGTGACGTATAGGGAACATCTATAGGGACCAATGCCAACTGCTAAGAGTGAAAATACCTTTGGAATGTTTTTTCTTGTTAAAGATGATTGTACATGTAATGAAGGAAATCTTAATGTTTTCTTTTGGATTATCATGCAAATGTAAAGACGTAATACTAATTTTAAATGATAATGTTAAGTGATGTGAAATTTTATATTATGTATATGTATAGTAGTGAATAGAAATGTAGGTCATGAATTTATGTATAAGAAATTAGATGCCATATGTGTGGGTGGTTGTAGGTTCTGTATAAGTGGTGTTAGAATAAAAGAAAGGGCAAAACTACTTATGTGGATTATGGTGGTAATGGTGCCAAATGAGGAATTTAGATTCCCTTTATTTCATAAATATCCATCAATTCAACTCTCTATAAAATAAACACAAAATATAAAAATAACAAAGCACAACAAAATAAAATGAAAATAAAGTAAAACCTATCCCAATTCTTGGGTTTCCTCCCAAGTAGCGCTTGTTTAATGTCATTAGCTTAACATACCATTCCTATTTACCATCAACCTGGGTCTATAATTAGTGGCTTGCTTATACCAATTTATCCTCATAGCAGTTTAGTAGTCCATGAATAAGCCATATGTTGTAAGATAATAAAGACATAATTGATCAAATTAAGAAATCCAAGTGATTCTGTTAATGCCCTTTTTCATTAAAAACTGTCAATAAAATAAGGAATGATGAAACTCCCTAAATCTTCAGTGTGGGAAGGTAAACTGCTCTTTTTCTTTTGCAACCGCCTTTGTCCACTTTTCTACTTTCTCTTTTTGAACAGAGACTTCCTTCTCTTCTTTAACCTCTATTTCCTCTGTCCTCTGTTCTTCTTTCTCTTCTTAAATAAAAACTTCGTTCATGTCATCGACCTTTGTCTCCTTTTCACTTTGAGGAAATAATAAGTTCCAATAATATGCTATATATAGCTTAATATCATTATGCTCATGTAGTGTATTATGAAACTAGTTTTGCATGCAATATGGATTCTCCCACATATAATCTGGTGCCTAACTTTGATGATTGTACTGGTTACCATCATAAATGTCACAACATAACAAGGATATCAATTGTGCGTGTATATTACTTAGAAGACTCCCTACATTCCTTATTAACAATGCAATGGATAGTAACCCAACTTGAATCTCTAAGTTATGAATGAAAGAGGAGTGGTTCTTCATTATTTGATCAAATTGGGCTTCCATCCTCTTTTGACTTTCATTTTGGTTGTCGAACTTGGTGCTTAGAACGTTCATTAAATTTTCTAACTTATACTCTAAGGATCCAAGCCTGTCCTGCTATAAACATGATGGACCTTGCGCTCTCATATTGTTTCCTGCGTTGTTATTCCAAGAATAATTTGGGTAGTTCTACCACCAAAGATTATTTGAGTTTAAGTAACTCCCATCTATGGTGTAATGCATTCACTGGGTTGGAAGAAAAGATCTGCAAATTGCTTAGTTGCTATTTATGATTTCTTTTGTTAATTTACTTACAATCATATAAGAAAATTATTAACATCCTTAATTCAAAAGAATTCAAATTGAATAAGATGCCAAACTCAATCTCCAGCAATAGCGCCAAAAATTTGTTTATAGTTTTATATAAAAAAAACTTTAGTGCCATAACTATACAGATCATAACTTAAAGTATAAAAAATCATTCCGACGAGGATTGAATTAAGCACCCAATAACTTGAATGCACTTTGTCTGAGGTAATAAAATATTGAATTAATTGAATTAAAATAAATTAACTAAAATTGAAATAAATTAATAAAACTAAACAATTGAGTAAGTAAAGTTAGCAATAAGAATGAAGTTAATCAATAATGGAAATTTAAGGGTTGTTCTATCCTTATTTTATCTTCCCTTTATCTTGTTAATTCAATTTTGCTTAATCCTAGATATACTAAGGTTTTGATTACCCTCCCTCAAAATCTAATGAAGTAATCACAATTGAAATAGATAACAATATAATTGCAACCTCTCGGTTCATAAAACTACTCCTAACTAATCAATTGGATTTGTAGCAATCCTAAGGATATTTAACTCACAATTAAGATCTCTCTATAATTATTTATTAATATAATATTTTTAGGCCTATTAAGGTACTAAATCTCTTTGTGCAACTTAACACGTATAACTTTGATTTAATCTCTCGATTTCTTATCAAGTATAAGTATGATAAATAACACATATCATTAATATATTTAATTCAACAAGATAAAGTTATATAAAAAAAATTTAAGAATAAACCCTAATATGGATTTAGAAACCCATAATCATGTTTAACATACCACTAATCAAAATTAACATCCAATACAATGAAATTTAAGAAGAGAAAAGAAAGAAAACAACTTTAAGTCTTGATCTAGAAATTCTGGAAAACTGGAGTTAATCTAGATGTCTTCACTTTGATCTCCTTGTTTATGATGTATAGCTTGCTTTTTTGGTGTTTTTCTTTACCTTAAATACTTCTTAATCCTTCTAGGGTTCTTTATAGGGTTTCCCCATTTATTTTAGTTTCAAAAATAACCCTAAATTGTCAAAAGTACAAAAATCTCACGAGCTAGAAAAATTGTGCATGATCTTTAAAAAACATATCAGACAATACTTGAGACATAACATTAAGATCAAGTCCTTGTTCTAAAACAATCAAATAATTAAAACACATGAAAACACAAGCAAGAACAAAATTCTAGGTCTTAAATACATAATTATCATATAAGAAAATACTCAAAAACACACTTTAACAGTTAGAAAACATACTAAATCTTATTCCTATCACATTCTTATATTACTCTCTCATATCGTCTCTTTTTTATTATCTTTTTTTTTAATTTTTATCTCTCATTTTTCTTTCATTTGTCTTATGTTCTATTAGTTTTCCTTGCTTTTTTTCTCCTCCTCAGTTTGTTTTGAGTCATTTCTCTAAATCTGTTTTTTTTTATTATCTAAATGTTTGTGAGTGTTGTTAGAGTAGTGCTCTAAAGGCAATCACCTTTAGCAACTTTTGTACAAACTTTATTTTGATTAATAAAGCAAAAGGCAATTTTCATTAATTTGATGTTCATTTATTTATGAATTGATGTCATTTTTAAATCTAATTAATGAAGTCCATGATACAAAACATAACATGAAAGAAATCATGATGTGATGATAATGAGATTCCTATCCTGTGCAATTATGTTAGTGTCTAAATTATCCCTAGTTATAGGATTAATGAGACAGGACATTATTAATCCAGTGGACTAGCATATGTTATACTCCTTGATTTGATCAATAAGTGGATCTCATAAACTCTAAGCATAAGATGTTTAGAGTTAACATATGGATGCTTACTAAGAGTAGTAAGTACATCAGATAACCCGCTATGAGATTATCATAAGGATGATCTATCAAATGTCAGTGATTAATCTCTTTATAGCAATGGTGCAAATATCCATAGACTTAAGGTACTCAAGGATATCTTAGATACTGATCCTGTATTTTGACACCATTCCTTGTTGCCTCAAGACAAGGTCGCTCATAGGGTGGTAATTGGGTATGACTTTGGTATTCAAAGCTAATTTGGTAGTTAGTAAAGGATTCACCACTCCTGATAAAAGGAGATGATACCTACGGCCTCTTGTCAAGGTCATTACTTAGGAGTCTCTGGCCAGAGTAGTTATATATCAAGAAGAGAGTCTTCAATGTCATATAGAGTAATATGATCCCTAAGATAAGAACTAAAATCACTTGGACTAGATGTGACATAATCAGCCTAGTGGGAGTTGACATATAGACCATACTATGAACCAAGTGGCGTATAGGATGGTGAAGGGACGAATTGCATGATAATTGTCAATGGAAAGGTTCGTCAGTCAGATAATTAACTATCGAAGAGTTCATATGTTAATTCATTTACGTTCTGGTAAATTGGCATCATGAAACCCTTCATGATTTGCTTGGATTAATAGTTAATTCAAGTGGTATGAAATCATTCATGGCATGGTCAGATTAAGAGTTAATTCAAGTGCCCAAAATAACTGGGAACCTGAAGGTACACGCATAAAAGATTAGATGAAATACAAAGTGTGCATGGTTGTCATTTTAAGCAAGTCACAATCGTGACCTATATGACAAGTGGTACATAAGTGAGTTCTTCAGTTATGTACAAATGAAATTAAGCCAAAAGCACACATAATTGAGAGGCAAAGGGTCCATAAGAGTTCTGGAGGTTGAGAGGAGTGGTCTTAAGGATTGTTCATGCAATTTTATGCAATTGTTGCACGAATTTAATTGCATGTAACTTGTTTATGATCTAACTATCAATTGAGCATCTACTTTAATTCATCTTGTTTGGTTCTCTAACCACCCTTGCATACTATTTTTTGTTCTTATCTTTGCATGTTCTTCACTGGCTGTTGAAGGTGTTTGATGTTTGCTATAACCCAAACAAGTAGAATATTCAAGAAAGGAGGAGCATTTGCAAGGTACATATGCTATAATTTCATGTTCTTACATTCTGTTTTATACATGCACATGGATTCTAGATTTTCTGGGGTTGTGTTGGTGTTGGAATTTTGATTCCAATGCTTCCGATGCATAGCCATGCATGAGATACATAGACCTATGGCTCCCCAAAAATGGTATCAGAGCTACTTATGCATATATAAGATGATCTGTTGAACATGTGCAAACTGTTTGCTTGGTCATGAATAACATGCATTTTGATTTTGAAAAATTCATATAAATTTTAGAAAAATGGTTTTTCTGATTTACTTTCACAAAAATGTTATAAGATGTTATATTATTTTTTTGACAAAGGAAATTTCAATTGAATTTCATTTTCTAATTTATTGCGAATTAATTTCTAGTATGTTCATATGTTGGTTTCTAGGAATTTCTGGAAAACATAATGCATATGCTGATTTTTAAAATTTCTTAATATTTCTAGAAATCTTTTTTTTTTGTAATTTTCTTTCACAAAAATGTTTATAAGGTGTTATATTATGTTTCTGTCAAAGAAAATTGCAATTGAGTGTCATTTTCTATTTTATTACGATTTGAATTTCAGCGTAATGCATGTATGAAGTTCTGGGAAATTCTGGAAATATGATGAACATGCATGCTTGTAAATTCCATAATAATTTTATAAATTTTTTTTTTATGAATTTCCTTCATAAACATGCACATATGATATTGCCACGTATATGAGATGCATGAAACCTGTTTTTGAAGTGATTGATTTTTTATTCTCGATTTTATATGCATGCTGGTGGTGTATGACAAGTGTTAGTGGACATACGATGTGCTGGCTAATTCCACTTAGTTCATAAAGAATTCCTAGTAATTAGTTTCTAGCTGGAATTTTTTATTAGGCACATTCAGAATGTGTATAAGACTTGAATTTTTCTAGAATTAATTAAACTTGATTCAATCAATCGATCAAGTCAAAGTCAACACTGATAAGTTTTTGGAAAGCTGATGGGGTTGACTTATTTGACGACTTATGTGTATGTGTTTCAATTATAAGAGCTTATTTTTTTAATCAGATAAGAAATGTAATATCTTGATGCTCGTAATATGCTAAGTGCATGTACTTGAAATTAGGATTCTAGAAAATTTCTGGACATTGAATTAGTCTCTTTAGTGTCTAGTACATTAACTCATTTGTCTTGATAATTTTGGCCGTCAAGATATTTTTGGATTGTGCCGAAATTTTCTTGATAATTTTGAGATGAACTAGGGATGTTTTAGATGACTAATTGATGTTTGGAAATTTTGGAAACCCTAGGGATTAATTTAGAATTAATCAAAGTAGAGTATTGCATTTCTAGTGTGACTAGAAAATGCATGTGTACTAAAACTAAAGTGTTTAATTTGGAAATCAAAATAATTAAATTTTAGGGTTCCTATTCGAATCACCTTCATAATTCAAATTAGCTGAGACTAACATTAGCACTTGATTCAGTTCAAGAGTTTAATCGGATCACGAACTTTTGATGCATAATCAAGTCACAACCTAAATTAAACCTCCTTAATGTGTTACATGAATTAGATGCATATTAAGGGTTGGTTAAATTGGTATGGTAGGGTGGTTATAGACATACGCTCAATTTAATTGAAGCATCCATAATCATGCCATATATTTGTAGTAACTATCTAAATATATATGTGAGATATATATAAGTCCATCCAAGTATTGATGAGACTTAAGAACAAATCCCTTAACTAAAATATTAGGACTTACGCCTTCCATTGATATGGCAAGAACCAGAGTTCTTTTAGTGTTGTGTTGTTGGGCAAACCCAAGCCCGCTCTATATGAATATGTTCAAACCATGAAAATTAGATTTTTGGATTAATGGGTGGTCTTAACTGGAAGCGTTGATTTGTTGGGCAAACCTAAGGTCAACATGGATAAAGGCGAAGTTGGGTAGTATATATGGGATGTATACGTATTAAGAGTTGATAATCAAATGAGTGTGCTAAATCAACAGTTGATGGCACAAGTCGATAGTTGCATAACTGAATGCAATTGGTATGAGTGATACCTATTGATTGACCTTAGGAGGCTTGTTTGACAAACCCAAGGTTATTCTTAGTGATGTTGGATATCGACCTAATAGGAAAACTATAAGTTTTCTCAGATTCGTAGTGAGGGCTATAGATTTGGATAAAATATTAGGACTCATAATGCATGTGATTAGAGTCCTTATTGATATGCATTTATGTACATTCTAACGCTCTCTCTTATTCTTTTAGGTTATTGAATTGTCACGATGTCTTCGTCTAGTGTGAAATTACGCTCTCTACTAGACTCGAGCAAACTCACAGGACCAAACTTCTTAGATTGGCTATAAAATTTGAGAATTGTTCTTAAATTTGAGAAACTAAGATATGTCCTAGATTAGCTACTTCCCGATCCCCTACTGCCGATGCCTATGATGAGGATCAGAAAGCTTACAAGAAGCTACTGGATGATAGTGAGATGGCTAACTGTATTATATTGGCCTCTATGTCACTAGAATTGCAAAAGCAGCATAAAGCTATGGATGCTCATACCATAGTCTATCATCTAAGGGAACTATTTGATGAGCAAGCTTTGTCTGAAAGGTTTAAGACGTCGAGGTTGCTCTTCTGCTCTAAGATGGCCGAGGGATCATCTCCAGTACAGTTTACGCTAAAGATGAATAGATACATTGAGAGGTTAGTTTGGGTTTCATAATGGATCATAAATAATGTATATACTTAATTCTGACTCGTTTGAATGATAGTTATTCACAGTTTATGCTTAACTATCAGATGAACCAAATATCCACTTTGATACCTGTTGGATCCCAATCTTTAAGTGGAAATTTAGAGATATTAAATAAAATTCAATGAGCGTTTTTGTATATGTATTATGTTATAGATGAAATTGTGCTTTAAGAAAATTAATGAGGAAAGAATTGATTAGTTTTGA
>JAOTAX010000009.1:2327452-2341960 GCA_025629825.1 Erythroxylum guanchezii | reverse complement strand
TGAAATGGGCCCCAACGGCCCAAAGTGGATTGGTTTGTTACTAAAAAGGGTTATGAATGAAATTGGGCCCTAATTGATCATTGAAACTGTATTGATCGTAATGTATTGAAAATACTTTTCTATCGACTTTTAAAGTTCTTTGGCCCACAATGGCAACGGACTTCTGCATATGTTAGTGTTTTTTAAAAAAAAATAATGAATACCGACTTGTCATTGATTGAGTGCCCTAGCATGCCACCTTCGCAGACACGGACTCGGATATCACCATCGATGTCGGGTCCGAGCCTTGCGGGAGTAGGATGCTACACATCCTGCTGAAGAAGCTTGCATAGTGGTGCAGCTATCTTCGAAAAGTTCTTAATTAACCTTCGATAAAAACCTGCATGCCCTAGAAAGAACGCACTTCCCTCACAGTAGAGGGGTAAGGTAAAGAAGAAATGATATCAACTTTAGACTTGACCTAAAACTATACCTTGATCCACCATAAAATAACATGTTTCCCAATTCAATATAAGGTTAGTTTCTATGCATCGTTCCAAGATAATGGCAAGATTCTTAAGACATTCATCAAAACAAGATCCATACACACTAAAATCATCTATGAATACCTCAATAATCTTCTTAACATATTCAAAAAAAATGCTTACCATACATCTTTGGACCGTGGCGGATCCGAATGACATCCTTCGGTAGGGAAACATACCGAATGGGCATGTAAATGTGGTCTTCTCTTGATCTTCCGGTGCGATCAGGATCTGAAGATAACCTGAAAAGCCATCTAAAAAGCAATAAAAGTCATAACCAGCCAATCTCTCAAGCATTTGATCAATAAAAGGAAGAGGAAAGTGATCTTTACGAGTAGCAGCATTCAACTTTCTATAATCGATACATACTTGCCACCCGGTTTGCACTCGGGTGGGAATCAACTTACCTTCCTCGTTTTCCACAACGGTGATTCCAAACTTCTTTGGAACCACCTGGATAGGACTTACCCATTTACTATCAGATATCGGGTAGATTACCCCAGCATCGAGAAGCTTCAGTATCTCCTTCTTCACAACTTCCATCATTAGACGATTCAGCCTACGTTGAGCTTATCTTGTAGATTTTGCATCATCCTCCAACAAAATGCGGTGCATGCATATGGAGGGGCTTATCCCTTGGATATCTGCGATGGTCCAACTGATGGCCTTCTTATGCTCCCTCAGTATTCGAACCAGCCTCTCCTCTTGAGTTGAAGTCATCTCCGCCGAAATGATAACTGGGAGAGTTTGTTTATCTCCCAAATAGGCATACTTCAGATATGTAGGGAGTGGCTTCAATTCCAATTCCAGTGCCTGCACATCAAAAGGTAACAACTTCTGGTAAGCTTCAGGTAGTTGTATAGAAGCCAAATCATACCTTTTTGGAGAGCTTTCCAATGAGTCCAAGGCAGTTGTCGTTTCCACAAGCTCTTCTCCCATCTCAACATCAGCGTTAGCTTCTACTTCCAGATCCTCGGTCAAAGCTATTTCCAAATGATCCCTATAACTTAATTTAAACATTTCTTGCACCAAAGGATCAATCACATCAACAGAAAAAACACAATGATCATTAGGAGGATATTTCATAGCATCAAAAATATTGAAATTAATTACTTCCCCATCAAATTCCATTATGAGGGTGCCTTTACGAACATCTATCTTAGTTTGAGCCGTATTAAGGAATGGTCAACCCAATAAGATAGGTATCGAATTGCATG
This sequence comes from Erythroxylum guanchezii, assembly GCA_025629825.1. Taxonomy (NCBI): domain Eukaryota; kingdom Viridiplantae; phylum Streptophyta; class Magnoliopsida; order Malpighiales; family Erythroxylaceae; genus Erythroxylum; species Erythroxylum guanchezii. Next base: position 2,340,219 of record JAOTAX010000009.1, on the reverse strand, counting down.
AGGTGTCATCATTCATATCCATAACATAAAAATCTGCAGGAAACACTAACTCATTCACCTACACCAAAACATCCTCAACTACACCATCAGGATAAGCATTACTGCGATCAACCAATTGGATGACGACATTCGTCTTTTTCAAAGGGCCCAAATTTAAAGAAGCATAAATCGAATGAGGCATCACATTAATAGAAGCACCCAAATCTAACATTGCTCTACTGATCACAGTATTACCAATTTTGCTCGGCATTTTGGAGGCATCTTCTTTTTGAATATCGCCGACACATTCTCACCCATCATCACTTTCTCATCACCCCTCAATTTCCTCTTTTGTGTACACAGTTCTTTGAGAAATTTGGCATACCTTGGCACTTTCTTAATTGCTTCGAGCAAAGGTATATTGACTTCTACCTTTCAGAAAGTCTCCAATATCTCCTTATCCTTGTCCTCCTTTTTTGGTCTCGTTAATCTGCTCGGAAAAGGTGGAGGGTTAGTTTTAACAATATTGGGACTTTCGATATTCACCTTTGTACTTGAGGATGAATTTTCTTCCTTTTCTAATTCCTTCTCGATCTCTTCCTCGATAGCAACCTTCGTTGGGGTTCTTTTTGAATCTTCAATCTCCTTTCCGCCTCTCAAGGTTATGGCATTGACATTCTTCGGATTCACCTCGGGTTGTGACGGCAATTTTCCTCCTCCTTGCGATTCTAGGCGATTGAGCCTTACTTCCATTTGACCCAATTAGTAATCCGTACTCTGCTGGCTTGCTTTCATTTCCTTTTGGCTTGCTTTTATTGTTGAATATCCTGGTGCAATTGCAAGTTGGTAGCGACAAGTTTGTTAACAAGTTCTTCTAAAGACGCACCTGAACTTAAAGAAGAAGCTCCTTGTGCTCCTTATTGCCTTGGTTGAAATCTTGGTGGTCCTTGTGGCCGATTCTAGAAGTGATTTTGCTGTCAATTCCCTCCATAACTCAAGTTGGGTTGATCCCTCCAACCTGGGTTATACGTCTGTAAGTATAGGTTGTATTGGTTCGGGAAGTTCCCTTTTGCAACATTCACATGCTCCATACTCCCTTCTTGAAAAGCTGGGCACTCGTTAGTTGGATGACTTGTGTTTGAACATATCTCGCACGCTTTCACTTGTGCCTGTCCAACTGCAATCTGTCTCACAAAAGATGTTAGTTCATCTAAACGATGTTCAATAGATGAAGTGCTTACCTCATTTACTCGTCGAACATCATTACGAGTGCTAAATTGCTGGGTGTTAGCGACCATCCGCTCAAGTAATAGTCTAGCTTCAATGGGAGTCTTCTCGCAAAGTGCCCCACCACTCGCCGCATCAACCAAACTCCTCTCCATTGGCAGCAATCCTTCGTAAAAATATTGGATGAGAAGTTGCTCTGGTATGTTGTGATGTGGGCAACTAGCACACAGTTTTTTAAATCGCTCCCAGTATTCGTAAAGAGACTCCCCATTATATTGCTTAATACCGCATATCTCCTTCCGAATACTTGTTGTCTTTGAGGCCGAAAAATATTTTTCCAAAAATAATCTCTTCATCTCCAACCAAGTATTCACACTTCCAGCCGGTAAATCGAATAGCCAATCTTTTACTGCATTTTTGAGCGAGAACGGGAACACCCTCAGCATGATCTGCTCGTCCGTCACCCCGTGAGGCTTCATGCTCAAACACACCACATCGAGGTCCTTAAGATGCTTATGTGCATCCTCACTTGCAAAGCCATGAAAGTTAGGCAATAAATGAATTAATCCAGATTTTAACTCAAAGTTAACATGTTTAGCAAAATTCGGAAATGTTATGCATAATGGTCTATGAGTTAAATCGGGTGCAGCCAACTCCCTTAGAGTTCTCAGATTTGCCATTGTGTCTTCAGATTCTGCTTCCAAATCGTTGACCAAAGTTGACCTTGCTTCCCTACGCAATCTCCTCAATGTCCTCTCGATCTCCGGATCAAATTGCTCAACTTCTCTACGAAGAGACCTGGTCACTACCATACACCAACACTAACGGACAACCAAAAATTAACAAGTAACAAAAAGAACGAGTATAAGCAAATATATTCACAAAACACCAACCAAAATCAAATATGAAAATTAAGATACCACATTCCCCGACAACAGCACCAAAATTTGACAGCGCGTGTCGAGTGCACTGCAAAATTTACCTGACTCTGCACACTAAAATTTGTAGTTGTGGTAAGTTGAGATCGAATCCACAGGGAATGCTCGGTTAATTTTTGTAACGAAATTAATTGATGTAAGGAAAATAAATGGGGGGTTTTTGGTTTTGAAACAATTTAGAAAATTAAAGTAAAAGTAAACTATCAAAAATAAATTAAAACAAATAATTGAAAATGAGAAAAGCGTCGAGTATAAGTAAGATCCGGTTCTAGGATCAATCTCGGCCTAAGCACAATCAAGCATATTTCTTCATTCTAAAGTCTTCACGATTCTTTTCGAACTATTGATCTGAGACTAGTAGAACACTCTACAAATCTCGGTTTTCCCTTAGGTTGTATTTAATCAAGATACAATCATTAATTAAATTTAACTACCGAATAACCTAGGATACGATCTCTAGATTTAATTTGATAGTCGCATTATGAATTAGAAAACGATCAATATAGGCAGTAACCTCACAAGTTCGGGTTATCTAACCTAATTTATGCTGTTCCTAACGGTTAATGAACGTTAGATGCTACTCACAAATATTAAAAGTAACGATTATGGATTACAATTAATATTTTAGCAATAAGTTCGAAATAAAACGATCAAAATAATATATCAAGATCATTAATTCCAAACCATCAAAATCAATACCAACAACACAACAATCTGAAAATAAATCACAACTTAAAATGACATAAATAGCTTAACCGTGACTTGGCGTCGATATCCCCGTTGAACCGGTGTTGGGAAATTAGCCTGCTATTTTCATTTTTATGCTCCAATAATAGGTCATATATGTCATGTAAAACGACAGAGTAGTGTTACCCTACTTTCCCTTTAATGCTCACAGTGGTGGAATAGTTAAAATGCATGAACAGATTGTCTTCGGTACTGTTTGCATCGACTTGTAGCTATTGTTCGTCGTTTTTCCTTTGCGCCGACACTGTTCATGACAAAACGATTAAGTTGTGCAAGCTCATTAAAAACTCTCTCGCCCTTGTCTGCTGCCTTTCTTCATGTCCTGTGCGCCGACCCCGTTCCTGTTACTGGTGACAAGATAAATTAACTTTTCAACTTTTAAACCCTCCTTGTCTTGTTTCTGCGCTGCCCCACTGTTGCATTAGTCTTCGTTGATTTTTGTCTCTCATTCACTATTCCTGCGCTGACCCTGTAGCAACAAAAATCACCAGACAAAAATGAGTTTAAGTGTTTTTTACAAAACTTTTCTCTGCCGGTGCTCCCTCATTAGACAAATAAAAACACATCTTTTAAAACCCTTAGCCTCCACGTTATGCGCACGAGTTGTGTGTGATTCCTTAACGCTGCGTTTAGGCAGCCAAAATTTTGCTTTTTCTTTTTTTTGTCTTCCTTTAACTAATTGTCTTGTCAATTGTACTCAAACTTGCTTTAGAAAATTTTGTCTTTTGAGTCTCAAAAATATATCAATAAACCCAACCTAGAAATCAACACAATTTAAGCACAAATTGAACATTTTATCTTTAAAATAGGATTGAAATCGCATGAAAATATATAAGAACATATAAGAAAATTCAATCCTATCATAACCTATGACCACTAAGAAAGTCTAAGATAATTACTACCACTGATTCTGCTGAAACATAGGATTCATCTGCTATCTTGACTTGAAGCTAGCCTTTATGTAGTCTTTTCCTTTACTAGAACCCCTGCAAAGAATTGCAACATGGTTAGTGGCTCCTGAATCTAATATCCAAGAATCAGATGAATATTTCACATTTCTAGTTCCTAACAAACTTAGGAAACGCATACCTTGTTTGCTTTTGAGGGACTCAAGGTAGACTTTACAGTTTTTTTTCTAGTGACCCTGCTCACCACATTAGAAACACTTTCCCTTGGTGTCCGCTTTGGCCTTTTTTTAATGGGATAGACCTTGACACCTATTTGGGCCTTCTTTTTCATTAGACCCTTCTTATTTTGGTTGCCCTTACCCTTGGGCTTAGAAGAAGATGCTACATTAGCCTCGAGCCTATTAGCCTTGATATTTAATATCTCCTCCATGCTTTGGAGGGTATTCATCAACTCACTCAAAGTGTAATCCTTATTGTTAAGCTCATAGTCCAACTTAAACTGCTGAAAAGATGAGTTTAAGCTATTGATGATCATAATCATCTGTGTGTCAACATCCATATCTGCCCCAAACATCTCAGCCTCAGTAACCTCAGAGATTACCTTAAGCATGTAATCCCACACCGATTCACCAAATTTTTGTCTGAGATTATGAAAGGTTTGGATAGCTTTCACTCTTGCAAACCTGGTCCTCACACCAAACATCTCATGTAGGTAATGGACCATTGCACCAGCAATTTTCATGCAAGCAATTTGATTTTGCAACATTCCCCTAAAGAAACTAGAATATAGCAGTTAGTAGTCTTATCAGCATTCTGTCATTGCTTATGGTGTTGGACTTGCTCAGAATTGCCACCTAGAGGTGTAGGCTCATTGTCTTTTAATACCCATGAAATTCTTTCATATTGAAGAACAATGTCAAAGTTACGTCTCCATTCATTAAAATTATCTCGGTTTTCTAATTTGTTATTAGTCAAGAGCAAAGTGAGTTGATTCATTTGTGGCTGATTATGCTGAAAATATAAATTATTAAAACATGAACATACTAGTCAACAATATTAGAACTTTGTATAAAATCATGATGTATGTATATATGATGATAGACTTAACAAAAATTAAAAAAATTAAAACTTTATACGACGGTTATTTTTCTTATCTATAACGAACTAAGTGATGGTGGGCCATCTTATCTATTAAAAGAAAAACTAGGACCCTCCCACTCAAAAAACTACCAAGCATCTTTATGCCTAACTTTTTGATAAGTGCCATAATTTGGTCCATACATTTATCAACAGAGTTACGGTGCGCAGGTTTTTGATAAATTATGTTGAGTATGTAACCATTTGATTCATCCATTAAAGATACTTGCAAATCATGCCTCGGTGGGAGGCCACATTTTGCTACCAATAAGTGGACTTATCCTTTAAGAGACCCAAACCATGCAAGATCTAAGATTCATGTCCTCTAGTGGGGAGCAACACTTCACCACATGCAAATGGGTCATACATAGAGACCGTGGACTCTCACATGAGCATCCTCTCCCACTTAATCTTTTTGGGCCTTTAAGTTTTAATAAATATCGTCTTGTCTAGATGCAATTTATTATCCATCCTATATTATTTCATTATATATCTCATACATAATGAATGCATGGCAAAGGCCTAGGATTGGCAATTATTCTAAATGGAATACTGTCACATATTATTAGCATCCATTCATCTCATGAATAATAACACTACTTTTGATTGCCCATCCTAGAACACTGAAATAAATTAGAAGACTCTTGTCCCAAACAAAAAATGTGTTAGACTTGGATCTTTCTTTTCGAACTCTTCGCTCATATGACCCGGCCCATTCGGTAATAAGTGTGTAATGACATTATAATAAAACCGAATTTTGTCGCTTTGAAAACAAAATTTCCAACAATTGTTTTTGGTAAATCCAAAACTCAAAAAATTCCAGCACTTGTTTTGGCAAAACCAAAACTCAAAAATTCCAGCACTTGTTTTGTAAAAATCGAAACTTTGTTACAACAAAAAACCTAGTATTTTTGTTTTCATAAAATCGAAACTTTGTCAATACACCAAAAATTCTAGTTTTTTCGTTTTCATAAAAACCGAAACTTTTTTACAACAAAAATTCCAACATTTTGATTTTCACAAAACTAAAACTTTGCCAATACACCAAAGGATACACTGAAACCATTACCTAGTCTTTTCTTCAATCCAGGGTTGCTCCATCTTCAATATTACAGAAATTTATACATTACAAAATCAAAGAAAACAGAAAAATGAAGCCAAGGAGGAAACATAACGATGATAGGTCACCGTCCTTGTTACAAACCAAACGAAGAAAACTTATAAGATAAAACTATATTCTACCAAAAGAGCAAAACATACACCATATACATTTCTATCACATAAAAATATGTAGCATACAAAATTTAATAATCAACCCTTGCATCACATATAGGAACTGAAATCATGCATAATAACATAGCTCTAATACCAATTGTTGGATCGAAAACAAAAGCATTCAAGGTTTGGCTAAAATGGTAGATTTCAAAAATTTTTCTAAAATCAAAATGCAGCGGAAACAAAATAACCAAATCAACATGTTTCAGCCATACATGATATCGTATAAGGAAATAATTAACATAAGACTAAGATGGAAATTATACCGACTCCTTGCTACAGCTTTGACTCCTTGCTTTTGTATCCTCTCCTCGTTATTATATCTTCGACCAATCCGATCTACCACTTGTTCTCCTTGGACAACTTGGTTAACAAGATCCTTTGGTGGGAAAGGACAATAAATGTTTTGAGTAGATTTTCCTTAGTCGAAAGAAGGCAAAAATGAGACTCAATTGATTCAAGTTTCGGCTAGGCTATCTAAGAGAGGAGAGAGTGAGTTAAAAAATGCAAGAACACATTCTTTTCTCCTTCTCAATTTCGGTTAAATATGAAAGAAAGAAGTTTTGTGCATCCAATGCATCACTTCATTCTTTAATCAATCATAAAGAAGCCAATAAATGAGACCCTCTCATTTATTTAAGATGGCTATATGAAAAGACCAATAACCTAACCCTCTCATTTTCGGTTATGAGATGAAAGAAGAGAGGGAGTACATCAAATGCACCTCCTCCTTCTTTAATCAAATGAATGCTAAAAGGTCACATTACATGCCATCATTAAAAGACAACCATAAACCATTTAATGAAAAGATCATTACTCCATTTAATGATGATAAAGAATGATAAAAATCATCTTAAATTTAGTAATTTAATGTTAAATGTGTAGCTGCACATTTAGCTATAAAAACCTAAAATATGCCCTCCTTTTTTCTTTAATAACTTTGTTTCAATTTAATTAATCTAATTAATGAAATCAAACCAAAGTCAAGCCCAATATTAAATGTTCATTTGGGCTTCTAATTAACAATTAATTAAAGTAAGCCCAACATTCAATCATAGGCTTTAAAACCTATATTTATATTTCTTACTTTTCTTGATAACCTTTTTAGAATCCAAAAGCGGAATCTAATTGAACTTATATAATTCAAGCTCCAATAAGCCTGGAATTAATTTAATCTCATTAGAATTAATTCCAGCTTATTAACTAAATGTCATTCCACTAAAGACAATTAGTTGAACTCTTGAATTACTAAATATTATGAGAATACATGTTTCAAATAAGATGTCCAATTGCACATTTTATTATGAGCCATATTATAGTCATTTGCACAATAAAGGTTAAAATTATCGCTTTGCCCTTACATTTGTTTTTCCTTCTAGATCTCCCATTTTACTCTATATGGTGGTTAATACACAAGATATCATCTTGGTGTTAAGACTTGATGGATAGCTAGTCCATCAAACTACTGGCACTGGTTTAATCATCAATCTCTGTAAGACATTTAGAGTGATGATATCACTAAAAAGTCTTTATTTGAGTGAATGTTCCCTGATACATGTTTCAATTAATAATTCCAACATGCAGACACTGGATTGATATCTATAAAGATCATATCAAGAATTATAATGAAACACAAATGAGTTCACTTAGTACTGCTATCGCCTGCAACCAAATTAACACCAACTCTAGCAATAAAAAATGTAGTTAGTGAAGAGTTGAAATCGTTCCCACGAGAAAATTTTAACGGTAAAGATTATATGAGTTCAAATCGAAACAAAATGGGGGGTTTAATTCACGTAAATTTAAGAAATTAGAAATAGCAAAAATCATAAATTAATAAAAATATCATATCTGAAAATTCAGTAAACAAATCTTGGTTTCAGGTCACCGACATTATCACACTAATATGGATCCTTGATATAAAATTCAGTCCATCAACAAACATTCATTGGGTGATGTTTTCTCTTAAGTTTAAATAAATAGAAACATGTATTCTAAACATTCTTATTAGTCAACAACTTAGATACAATCTTAAGTTTAATTGATTAATAGCTTTAAGAATTAAGAAACCATTGAACAAGACAACACATATACGACATGTATTTAATCAAGCTAAGTATCTTCTTAGAATTTCCAACTCTAACGTAAGGATGATAATCCTAATTGCCACTTTTGATTAGCAAAACTAAACGTCATATCTTACGAATCTGGCTATTAAACAAATCAATTCCTAGTTTCGCATCCTAGAAATCAACCAATTCAATCATAAAAAACAATTCGAAAAACACTCAATATTCATCAATGAAACAAACTTTATTTAGAAATCTCACATATACTAGATGACAACGTGGTTCCCTTCAACCAAGAAGAAAGATTTAGCTACTCATAACAAAAGTGAAAACCAAAAAAGAAATAGAAAAATACAAAGTCTCCATCCCTAGTCTTTTCCTAGAAAATCTGAAAAACTCCTAAAGAAAATACTGCAGAAATGTAAAACTCCTAACTATGGCTGACAAAAACCAGAAGAAAACTACAAGAAACATAAAACTACTTCTAATGTTGTTTAAGGTGAACAGTAAAATGTCTTCTTCTATGCTTTTCCAATGTCCTCTCTTCCCTCCTTTTTCATTATCTTCAACAGATATTCTTTCCCTATCTTCGTATTGCAGATCCCCCTCAGTAAGGTAGCAATTTGATTCTCAAGATCATAAAGATCTTAGGTGGATCAAATCTGATTTCAAAAATAGATTCTGTAGATGTTCTTTTTCCTTGCACGTGCCCACGCTTATTACCTAATTTTTTGCCAGTCTTGGGAATTCGAATTATTTTAACTTTCCTTGCATCTTTTTTATTCAATTTCATCTTTCAAGTGTTGAGATTCATCTGAGAACAATTAAGAAACAAGTCCATTAATTTTGAACAATAATTTCAACACATTAAAAAGATTTATATACAAAATTAGCACAAAAATGACGACTTAACAAATTCCCCCACACCAAACCTTTGCTCGCCCTCGAGCAAACATACAAAACCACTACACTCTATCAATTTATCCTTCATAAGATTAAGTGCACACAATCCGTTAACTTGGGCCAACAAGACTTAGGTTGCAACATACATCAAAATCACTTTTCACCGATACAAATAAACGAAGTCAAAGTAAGACATTTTTGTTCAAAAGGCAAGTATGAAACCAAAGTGAATTCTTCTTACAGATTTCTCTCTTACGCTTAAGTGTTTAAGGTTAAATTGTTTCTCTTAAATCTCCCCCTAATAGATTGCACTACCATAGGCTTGCAAATTCACCTGTTATCATTCATTCGAATTACATAAGCTCATAGATCGTAAGGACTTTATTATGGGTTGTAATGGGGTTAGGTTCAAAGGTAAGGTAAAAATGGCAAGAGTTAATCACAAGCATTCACAAAGTACCAAGTAAAAGGGACACTCAAATTAAAATTCTAAGATAAACACATGAATACAAAGGACTGCAACTATTCATTACTAACTAATGCTACTATGCTTTTTTCTTTTTCTTTTTCTTTTTCTTTTTCTTTTTCTTTTTCTTTTTCTTTTCTCTTCTTTTTCCTTTTTTTAATTTTCTTTTCTTTCTTCTTTCTTTATTTTTCTCTTTTCTCTTTTTTTTTAACTTGGCTAATGTTAAGAACAAGGGAGAACAATAAAAACAAGGGAAAATAATAGAAGCATTATTTAACAAACACATGAGTAGAAGAACCTATAAAAATATCTCAAAACACAATACATAAAAAAAAGTCCCAAAATCAAATGCTTACTCAATAATTCATTCAACTTTTGATAGGTTAAGGCTAATGGGGTTTTGGGGTTTCAATGTAAGGTGATTAATTGAAAAACAAACAAGGTTAAAGGCTTAAAAGTGTTTCCAAAGGGAAAATAACTAGGTGAGTCATTTTTAAGCTAAAGGGTGTAAAAACAAAGAAAGCCTTAATCATTTCCATAAACCAAGTAATCAAACAAATTCAATATAGTTCAGTGCAAGTTCTGAAGGCAAGCTTGATTAGAGGAGCATCACACAATATAAAAAAAATAGAATGACATAACAATGATGTCATTAAAGCTCAAATCCACTCACAAGTTTAACTTAAGAATTCACCTTAATTCCCTAAATTACCTAATCACTCAAATGTCAAAATTTTGATTAAGCTTACAAGATCAGTTATTGCAATCAATCCGTATGATTCACTTTAGACTCACATAGCCCAATTTAATTTCATGCACACACTCAATCTCATCCAAACTAATATGATAAAGCTTGATGGCTTAACATACATAACAAGCATGCAAAAACCAAAAAGAGTCACACATATAAACTCCTATCCTTCCCCCACACCTAGAATGGGCATTGTCCTCAATGTCCAAAAACAATAAAAACACAAAAGAGGGATGGGAACAGAAGTACTCCCCTAGATTGAAGACACCATATGTAGCTTTGAAATGAATGATTGCAGCTTTGCAAACACATATAACAATGTTGAAGTGAAAGATTACAGCTTCCTTTTCAAACGCCTACAAACAAAATAAACCAAAGAAAGCAAGTAACACATTCAAAGAAAATACCCAAAAGATATGCATAAAGAGAAAAACACACAACAGAAAGGGATACGGATGGAGTGCCTCCCATCAAACGCTTATTTAAGGTCATAAGCTTGACCCTTGGCATATGTACATCATCCATTATCAAATGGATGCTTGAGCCCAACAGGAAGCATGCTCAAACTCTGTGAGGAGCCTGGAGCACCTTCCCTTGAAGTAGGCTATTTATCAGCACGATGCCTCAAGGCTTCTAAGGAGTAGAACTTCATCGATTCACCATCATACTCTATTGTCCACTCGTCCTTTCAGGCATCGCCCTTCTCACACCAGGATGGTCTTCGTAAGAGTATTGCTAATAGGTGTGGAGACTCCACATATTGTTTGCCACCTTCGGTCTTCAGCTCGTTCGCCCACAGCTCTCCTAAAAATTACACTTCTTGCAGCTCTTCCTGTTCTTCTTCTTCTTTTACTTATAAACAGCTAAGAAAAGGAAACGAAATTCGGTTAATGATAACATGAACTGCATCGCTTACCTTAGGAGGTTGCACATCCTCTATCTTTTCTCAAACTATAACCTCTTCCTCTCCTAACTCTGCTTGATCTTCCTTTATTGCTTCTGGGTTCTCCAAATCATTGCCACTTTATAAAGGAATGCACAACTCCTCAGCATCACTCTCTTGTTGTCTAAAAACACTTACAGATACTTGGGCTTCCATGCGCCCTATCACATCTACTAAGTGGCTTAATTGATCTTCCAAGGTCTTCAAGCTACTCCTCGTTTCCTGCTATAATTAAAGAGTGCTCAACGCCAAACTCATTATGATCTCCTCCAAAGACATCTCATCAACTTGTGGTGGCGATGGTGGAGGTGGAGGCTCTGGCTGGAAGTAGGACTGCTCTTGATAGTAGCTCGGTGAAAAAGTGAACCTATACTGTGTATCCTGTAAAATAGGACACGTACAAAAAGGATAACCCAAAAATGAGCTAACTTCACATACCTTAGTTTGTTGATCATCCCTCGGTACTTTCGTGGCTAAGGATGTGAAATCTGTCAGTTGATAGTCAAACCTGGAAGTAGCAATAGATAGAAACTCATCATCATAATAAGGATGATATGAAAAATCAGAATCAAAAGCACAATGATAGTGAGCCATGCCGCTAAAAGATCGAAAATTCATAAAAAAAGCTATGAAACTAAAATAAACAGAAGACAAGTTAACCAAGAGCAAAGAAATCAAAAACAAAAACATCACTAGAAAAATCGTCAAGAAATTCTCCGGTAATGACGCCAAAATTTGGTACTGCTGTCGCCTGCAACTAAATTAATACCAACTCTAGCAATAAAAAATTTAGTTAGTGAAGAGTTGAAATCGTTCCCACGAGAAATTTTTAACGGTAAAGATTATACAAGTTCAAAACTAAAACAAAATGGGGGGTTTAATTCATGTAAATTTAAGAAATTAGAAATTAACAAAAATATCATATCTGAAAATTCAATAAACAAACCTTGGTTTCGGGTCACCAACATTATCACACTAATATGGATTCTTGATATAAAATTTAGTCCATCAACAAACATTCATTGGGTGATGTTTTCTCTTAAGTTTAAATGAATAGAAACATGTATTCTAAACATTCTTATTAGTTAACAACTTAGATACGATCTTAAGTTTAATTGATCAATAGCTTTAAGAACTAAGAAACTAATGAACAAGACAACATATGTACGACATGCATCTAATCAAGCTAAGTATTTTCATAGGATTTCCAACTCTAACGTAAAGATGGTAATCCTAATTGCCACTGTTGATTAGCAAAAATGAACGTCATATCTTCCTAATCTGGCTATTAAACAAATCAATTCCTAGTTGCGCATCCTAGAAATCAACTAATTCAATCTTAAAAAACAATTCGGAAGACACTCAATATTCATCAATGAAACAAACTTTATTTAGAAATCTCACACATACTAGATGATAACGTG
>JAOTAX010000009.1:2277010-2297778 GCA_025629825.1 Erythroxylum guanchezii | reverse complement strand
GTGTTTCTTGCATAATAGGTTATTATTGTTGTGTTTTAGGAGTTATTTTGTATGTTTTTGTTTAGTTTGATCTTCATAGTTGTTCTTTTATGTTTGATGTTAATTTAGGATAAGAATTGATTATTTTGATGTAGGAATGGAGGGTGGCCACCTTTATGATTGACTCAGGTACCAAGAGAGGAGAAGAGAAGTGGAGGAGTTGTAAGACAAAAACCCACGATTGTGGGATTCATGCTAATTCCAACGATTGTGCGATCCCTAACTTGAAGAGACAAGTAGGGTTCACTTATTTCTTAGGTTTTTGTGACTATATAAGGGCACAAATCCCTAGGTCCAAATAGAGATCAGGAGAACTTGCCTCCTTGAGCTAAAAAACATATTTAAATCCTAGAGAGAGGTAGAGAACCAAGATTTCCATTCCAAATTGGGCAAAGAGCACACCAACTCCATATTTTCCAGATTTGAGCAAAGAAGAGGGGGAGCTTTCTTCATCTAGTTCTTATTTCGTTTTTCCCTTCCATCATCTTTATTAAGGATTGTTTGGTTGTTGGGAATGTTGACATTATAAGTGGCTGAGTAATTTATAGAGATTACTTTTGAACTACTTGTTGAACTCCTACTTTGTTGATTTGAATGACTGATGCTTTTAATAAATGTTGAGCATATACCTTGCAATATATTGAGAAATTGAGTTAGGTAAATTATGTAAGGTTGTACAGTGAGAATTGGCACTCTATAGATCTAAATTCATCAAGTTAATTGATTAGTTAGAGAGAGATCTTAGCTAATTAGTTGGTTACTTATAGGATAACTTCATAAATAGTTGAATTGGTGGACTAATTGTGTAGATTGAGAGATTGCTTAATCATTTCCATTTAATTTGGCTAGGGACAATTAATTACACCTTGAAAGAGGGTAGTTAATACATTAGGACATCTTAGTTGAGGCACAATTCAATTAGCAAGGTATAAGGGAGATAAGATAGGAAAAAAAAGTGATATCTAATTGTTAAATCTTAAATTCTAAGCTTCTACACTTTTGCTTTATCATTTGTTCATTGTTAGTTATTATTGGAGTTATGTAAATATAGTTCCCTAGAAAGCAAGTGTATTTACATATAACTTATGTTTCTTCCAGTTACTTTTGTAATGAAAATATTTATTATTAATAAAACAAAAGAGTTTGGTTTTATTTGTATGAGCATTATATATCTAGTCATAAGGTAACAAGATTCTTTTATAAGTAATATACATATACATGGATATGTATGGGAAATATGTATATTATTAGAATATAAAATAATTGATTCACAGTTAAATAATCAAGTTGGTCACTTGATTCTGGATTAGATTGTAGTGTTGCGATTTATCTCAGTGCAAGTAAAAGAGTTTAGTTCAAGAGAATGATGAGTTTCATATCATGATAGTAGTTGACTATCGATAATGGCAATATTAAATGAATCTGGAATCAAGAATGTTTTAAAAAATAAAGTGGGTCGTTACTTTAATCTTAAAACATACAATTTAAGCATTCGTTTATTATAGATCACAGTCTTGATGAGTGGTGAACTCATATGTATTTCATTATAATTCTTGATATGATCGGAATGGATTTTTACAGAGTATCAATCCATTGTCTGCATGTTGAAATTATTAATTGAAACATGTATTAGGGAACATTCACTTAGATAAAGAGTTTATAGTGATATCATCACTTCTAGATGTTTTATGGAGATTGGTGATTAAATTAATGCTAGTAGTTTGATGGACTAGCTACCTATCAAGTCTTGACACCAAGATGAGATCTTATGTGTTTATCACCATATAGAGTAAAACAGGATATCTAGAAGGAAAAAACAATATAAGGGCAAAATGGTAATTTTACCCTTTATTATGCGGATGGCTATAACAAGGTTTATAATAGAGTTTGCAATTGGACATCTTATTTGAAACATATATTCTTATAATATTTAATAATTCAAGAGTTCAACCAATTGTCTTTAGTGGAATAATATTTAGTTAATAAGCTGGAATTAATTCTAATAAGATTAAACTAATTCTGGGCTTATTGGAGCTTGGATTATCTATGTCCAATAAAATTCTCCATTTGGCTTCAAGGAAGGTTATCAAGCAAAGTAAGGAATATAAATGGAGGTTTTAAAGCCCATGATTGAATGTTGGGCTTGCACTAATTAATGGTTAATTAAAAGCCCAAATGAACATTTAGAAATGGGCTAGACTTTGGTTTAATTTAATTAATGAGATTAAGTATATTAAAACAAAATTCTTAAAGAAATGAAAGGGAACTTCGGTTTTTAAAGGTTGAATGTGCAGCTGCACATTTAGCATTGAATTGCTAAATTAGGATGGTTTTTGTTTTGCTTTATCATCATTAAATGGAGTAATGATCTTACCATTAAATGGTTTAATGGTTGTCTTTTAATGATGGCATGTAATGTAACCTTTTAGCATTCATTTGATTAAAGAAGAAAGAGGTGCATTTTATGGATCATCTTCCTTCTTTCATAACAAAAACCGAAAATTGATATGTCATTTTAGGTTATTGGTCTTTTCATATAGCCATCTTAAAACAAACGAGAAGAGTCTCATTTAATGGCTTCTTTATGTTTGATTAAAGAAAGAAGTGATGCATTGGATGTACTTCACTTCCTTTCTAGCATAACCAAAATTGATAAGGTGTAAAAAGGTGTTCTTGCATTTTTGACTCTCTCTCTCCTTTCTGTTAGTTGTTGAAAGCTTATTGATATAACTATTTGAGACTGCATATGAGTGGATTTGAAGTCCACAATTTGGAGTTGAGAAATTGATATGATAATAGAAGTGTTTTGAATTTTTACAGGGACTTTGAAATTTTTGGGATATCAAATACAATCGTTGTGCTGCTGAAATTTTTAATAAACGGAAAACAAAACTCCACTGTTTACATTTCTTATTGTGAATTGAAGCTTTTCCTTAACAAGGGCATGGGAACTTTTTAGCATACTTGAATATCGACTAAAGAGCCACCGTGAAGTGTTGGGCAGGTCACCTAGTCATTATAGGATAGGGGCCTGTCAAAAAGCTTGATTGCTATTCCTAATAATAAATTTTATTATGTTCCTCATTTTTTTCTTTAGTTTAGGATTTGCCTTAAAGTTCAGGAACTATTCATATTAGGTTTCACCCTCAAAAGCTTCTTCCATTGAAAAAAATCACTATGAATCCATTTTATCTAAAAGGCTTTGTCATTTATAAATAATCTCTAAATGTGCTTACATAACTTCACTTTATTCATTATATTAATATATTTAAAACCAAGGCCACCTTCTATTTTGAGTTTATAGACCTCATTCCAAATCACTTTATCCTTGGTTAAGTTGTTTTTATCACTAGCCCACAAGAAAATTTTCATTTTTTTCCCTATAATCTTCACCATTAAAATAAATATTAGAAGATGGGTGATCTAATACACACAATGAATTAGATGAGGAGTTACAAGAAGAGATGATCGCTTTGGAGGAGACCTTTGGCACCTTAGAAGATGGGAGAAGGCTCACCCTTAATTAGAATTGGATAAGAAGGTGTAATGTAACATTAAGTGATCTAGGTAATGAAGTTAAGGTGAAATCTAAATGAGGCTAGTGAAATGGTAAGGAACCTCTAATCAACTAATTCGTATGCAGTTTTAAAATCAGTTTTAAGCATACAATTGGTATCTAAAGAAGTTTTATGGTAACTTTTAAGGAGTTCTTGAGTTAGTATAATGTTGCTATTGATGGATTTACCTTCTAACGTTGGTTGCCTAAGATTAGTTGGTTATAGAGGAGCAAGTTAGTGCCAATCTATTTGCCAATATTTTAGATATTATTTTTTAGATGTTAATGCAATAAGAAAATAGAAGAAAGTCCCCAAAGGTTATAAAATTAGTAACTTTAAGAATGAGACTTATATAGGTCTTATTGACTTATTTCAACATTTTATCATTAGAGAAAATTTCTAAGATTGCATTAGTCACTATATTTCTTATTGAGTTTCATGCTTTTTGGGAAATAAAAAGCATAAAAACCATTAGTGTATTATGCTTTATTGGGGATAAGGCTTCTTCAACTTTGAAGAACCTTTTTCATATTCCACTTTTAGATGATTGCATTATGGAATAATTTGGTATTTAAGTTTATCTTTTTAAGCTAAGTTAAAATAAATTTCATCTTTAATAAAGAATGGTGATTCTTGAGTGCTTTCATGTATGCAGTCAAGCTATTCTTATCTCTGCATCCTAAACTAATGTTTAAGGGAAAGTTTTAAAGGAAGTTCTAGATATTATTGAGTTCTTCCCTAGTTTTACTGGAAAGAAACTAATTTTCATCTATTTTTGATCTATTTGACTTCTTCATCTCAATTTTAATGGCTTTGATTTTCATAACACATGTATAGAACAAGTGGCCTTAGATGAGGATTGCATGAAATTCTTTGAACTTTACATAATTGAAAAGATATTATGGAATCTTAAGGAATGTTCTTTCTATAAATATTATTATTCTTTTGAACCAAGATTCAGCTTTTAGTTTGCTAGTAGTTGATTAATGAATATTGCATATGCATTAGGAAGGGAAAGCATCCAATCTCTGTTAACCATATACATATCTAGATTCCTCCTCAGATATTTGTTATTATGTTACTCCTAGATAAGTTTCTTTTTATCAAAGCACAGTTTAATAAGAACTGCTTAGTTAATACACATCTTGAATTCATTAGTAGGGAGATGGAATATGGATATGCCCTCTCTAATTCTTTAGGAAGAAAGATGGTATTGAAATTATTAACAACTAATCAAGGAAGCATAAAATATGAATGTGTATATATTGGTGGGCATGGAAAAAAAATGCCTCAGCCAGCCTAGTTTAAAGTCAATAAGCTTGGCCTAATTTGATTGGATCTCAATTTGAGATCAAGTGTGTTCTTAAACTCTATAACCTAGCCAAGCTTAAATCCTATGTTTCTCTTATAAAATAAATGACTTAATTTTTCATATGAAAAACAAAACAATGCAAAGTGGCAGGTACACGATAACCACTAGCTAGCAAACCCATCTAGCCTTAGTGTGATAACTCTTATCCTCTTATCTTTAGTGAAGTAGCAAAGGCTCATTATCCCATCATCTTGTTGTCACGAATTTTGTGTTTCATTAAGCTTCTACTTCTCTTTTTTCTTCGAATCATAGCATAATCAGGTATAGCCCTAACACTAGATCCCTAATTAATTTTCTTTCAATTAGTCTTTTTTGTCTTCGTTTGAACCAATTTTAATTGGGTTTTATGTTTATGATTTTTATTTTGGAATTCAAATATATGATTTTTCATGTAGAGTTTTTATCTAATTGGTGGGCTTTATCAGTGTGATTTTGGTTTTTATTATTTCTTATAGTAGTCTTGTTACTATAAAGTATGCAACTGATCATGTTTATGATTAATTAACCTAAAAGCCCAAGATTTGAAAGTAGGTTATTTTTTAAAATGGAGAGTACACGAAATTATAATTGCATTATAAAAGATTTAGTAGATTTCATAGATAAGTGTTTAATATTTGAAGGAAAGTTATTAATTTTCATGTATTTAGAAATAGAAGTTATGAATTTAAATTTTTCATAAACTTCAATCATTTGGATTCATATACATTTAGTATTATTTCATAAAGGGTATGTCTAGATAACTAATAGTTTTATTAGGAGTTTTGGATCAAACTTAAATTTAGTACTTAGAAAAAGGAAGTGTTAAACAAAATGATTCTCTCATTCATTTTTTTGTAAAAGATATCTTTTTGGTGAGCACTAAATATTTTTATCTAAGTTATTAATTGTAAACACTATAATTCCATAACTGAAATGAGTATGGTAGACCTGAAAAACTTAGCCAATGTCATAACTTCTTTTTGTATTATGTCAATTATATCAAAAGGTTTCATGATTATCTTATTTATAATTGTTTCAGATGGATGAAGTTAATCCTTCAACAACACAAGCTAACACAATTGAGAGTTTTAATCTAGGACCTAGTCATATCAAGTGAAGAAATAGTTTAGAGTGAAGGAATCACCTCTCTAAAGATAAGAAGTGATGTTTGAATCATTTTATCAAAACTAAATTAAGTGATGGAGTTGATAAGCCAGAGTGTAAGTATTGCCATAATATTTTAGTTAGAGGCTTTAAAGGTGAAACATCTCATTTGGAAAGGCACATCCACTCTTGCAATAAATGTAAGATGGTATTAGGAAGTCCAACATTTTTCACTCTAACCAAATGAAAGGAAAAATGAAAAGACTGCCAGGACTTATGATCTTGATAGATCTAAGCATTTTCTTGTGAAAATGCTCATAGAGAATGAACAAATGTTCTTAATTATGGATAATCAAATTTCAAGATGTTTGCTACCGATCTTTAACCAACCTTCAAAATTTCAACTTGTAAAACCATAAAGAAAAACATCTTCAAGATTTTATAAAGAATATAATAATTTACATTGAAGACCTTGTTAGTTAACCAAGGACAACTTCCTATTATATCAAATCCATAGATGATCGAAAATCAAATGAAAGGTCATATGATATTGACAACACATTACATTGTTAACTATTGGACTTTATGTACTCAAATCTTGTGGTAAATAATATTCTTTAATTTTTAATTTTTTATTATGTTATAATTCACATTTATGTTTTTTAATGTTAGGTTTATTTATGCTCTGACGTCACATACAAGTAAGAGGTTGACAATTATATTGGTCTATTGCTTTATAGGTTAGAACATTAATACAAAGCCCTCAATCATAACTTTGGATAACTAGAGTACGAATGATGTTATACAAAAAAGTTAAGAATAAGTTTCAGATTGAGAACTTGCTGATGGATGATAGATTATTTCATATGCATTATTTGGTGCATACAGTGAATTTGATAGTGAAGGATGACTTGAAGATAATCAAATAAGGGGTAGAGGTAATCTAGAATAAAGTAATATATTAGAATTCAACTCCTAAGTGGGTTAAAAGTTTGAAAAAAATCATTACATATTCCATGCACTAGGAAGTTAGTTCTAGATTGTCCAATAAGACGAAATTACATATTTAAGATGCTAAAATTGACAATTAGTGTTTTAAGGTGTTTACCAGGTTAAGACAACAAGATTTTCAATATACTTATTTGTTGATAGAAGGGCAATGCGAGTTAGAAAATTTAATTTGTAAGAAGTTGGTAATTTTTTATATTGTTATTGAGTTATTGCTTAGAAGAAAATATCCAACTTTACATATTTGTTTTGCTAACATGTTTGAGATAAAGATAGCATTATCTAAGTAGATTTTTAATTCAAATGAGGTGATTTAGACAATAACATAGCAAATCATGAGAAAATTTGGCAATTATTTGTCTACAATTAGTTATTTATGTAATGGACTCAAGATAAAGGATTGAGGGAACTCATTTTTAATTGTAATTGTATAGTGATCGGGTTAAAGAACGTATTGATATAATTAAACACTTCTAATGTGATTTACTTAATGATTATCAACTAAAAATAGATGAAGAGCTTAATCAAAGTAATTCAGTATCAATTTCATCTTTTATTGATACATCATCATCAAACACTGTTGGAAGTTGATGTCTTTGTTTTAAGGAATTAATAAAGAAAAAATGGATATGATTTGTGAAAGTAGGGTGGATTTGGATAAATAATTAAAAGTAGATATTATAACCTCCAATGAGAAACATTTTTATATATTATCATGGTGGAAGTCCAATGGAAATCAACATTTGATTATGCAAGCAATTGTATGAGAGCTATTAACAATTTCTATATATACCATTTTTTTCAAGCTTACTTCCAATACTAGCAATTAGACAATGAATCTTTATCATAGTCGACTTTATCCTAAAACTACAGAAGTCCTAATGTATACCCAAAGTTGGTTAGATACTAAAAATGTTCAAGATAAACTCTATACATCATGGTAGACTAGTGTTTTACTTTTAAAATTTTAATAATCATCTATGATATATCATCTTATATATTCTTTTTTATATTGTAACAGGTATACATAGAGAATGTAAATATATCAGAGACTATTCATGCAATTGAAAGTTTTTCGAAGAAAATATTTGATCATGAAGATATATTTATTTATTAACCATTATGCATTTATTTTATAAAATTGTTACATAATTGAATATGATTTATAAAATAATTTTTTATACATAAATAAAGTGCTTTGAATTATTAGTGGTTTCGACTATAACGATTAGTTAATCAATTTTGCTATTGGTTTGATTTATTCAATCTTTACTTAATATACTTATTTTATGCAACTAAGTTAAACTGCTACCAAATCATACAAATGATGTATATAATTGAATTTTCGTACACTTGTGTGATCTTCTGCAGATGAACAAAAGGAACCGATGCAATTACCAATAATATAAGTTTAAGTTCTATTCTCCATGTGATACTATGATTAGTTTCTATCATTACATCTTGTCTAGCAATTATATTAGATGATCTAAACCACTTGATAAAAATAATTGTTTATATTGTCTCTACTGCTTTTACGTGGACATAATATATGTCTTGTCATTAACATCCTCTCCTCTTCCAGCTTCCTTTTAACTGATGATATTTTGTTGGTGACAGGTACTCGCTGATTATTCCATAGAGCTTGAGAAGTGCAACTCTGGCACGTGTATCGCGAAGGCAACCAGTGTGCAAACCGGTTGGCTGCGCTTGCAGCAACTTTCAGTCCTGGCCTGCATATTCTGCAAGACCCGTCGGAGACCCTTAGGGACCAATTCCTTCGCGACCTTCATAGCGTTTTGTACCGCAGATCTCTGCGTTAGTTAGGGTGTTTTTATTTTATTCCTTTGTAGCAATATATATATGTATATATATATATATACATGTATATACATATGTATATATATATACATATGTATATACATATATATATATATATGTATATGTATATATATATGTATATGTATATATATATATATATGTCTTGTTTTGAATTGTTTTGAAGAAGTTTGATTGATTAACCAAAAAAACTTTCGTAGGTTTAGGCTGCTTTAGACATGTTTCTAATTTTTGCACATGACTAGACACGATCGAATGTAGGCTCCAACCGAAAATTTTGCACCCATTCAACCATGGACCGAGTCTAAACCAAAATTGAGAAATTCAAGCCGAAGTAAAGATAACTCTTCTGGGATATAAAATATATCTCTTCTCACCATCTCTATTATGCGAGACAAATATATGCATTTCGATTAGGGCCATATTCTATGGTTACAATTCTACCGTATGTCTTTTTTATTCCAACATCTTGTCAACCCCATATAGATTAGATATTGAGCAGACTTTGAACCCAGCTAGTGCTTGTATGAACACTGTCGCACAAATTCAATGAAGAGATCAAACACAAGTCTGCTCCAATGAATGGATTCCGTTATGATGCGAAAAGCTCTCACTTGTAATAGCAATATGCTCCCCCCGTGCTGATCTATGAGAATATAAAGTGATTAAAACAAACAAAAAAGGGCTTTTGAATTTTCCTTCCAGTAGCAAGTTATTCTAATTGCTATTCTTCAACAATCAAATCAGTTACCGTTTTAAAACACCAAAGCATTTCAAAGCCTGGATATCATCTCAAAGTCCCTTCAAATGAATCATCCATGCCCAGCGTCATTGATGAAACTAAACGAATGACTGACGACCAGGTAGTAGGTACAGTCCTCCAATTTTTCATTACTACGAAATCGTTATGGTTTCCTAGTAACCGTTTATTCGAGGCCTTGTGGTTGGTGTTGAGTGAATCTCGCGGGCGTCTGTCAGGCGTGAAAAGGGCACTTGATTATTACGATTGCCTGGAGCCCTCTGACCACGCTGTACATTAGAAGCCTTTGAAGTAGAGACTGACTTTGAGAATGCCTGTGCTAGCTCCAAGGCAGAGACTAATTTGCCATGTCGAGTACCTGAAACATCAGCTGAAGCAGGTTTTGGTTCTTCAATGGTTTTGCGCCAAGTTTCAGGTTCAGATTGCTGTTCTTTGGCATCCTTACTGCTTCTCCATTTATCATTTCGCCAGTTCCTCCTCTCTACATTAGCTTTTTCGTGCTCTACCCGTTGATCTCTCATTTCCAAATCCCTCCCAGTCTTCCTGCTTGAAGCAGGACGGTCAGCTTTTTGACTGTGTCTAGCAGTTGGAACCATGTGATGAGATATCACTTCATTCTTGGAGGAGTTGACCCTTCATGCACAAAAACAAACTCAATTTCGGAAACTAATACTGTTGGAATGTTATTAAAATATATGTTAATCTGTATGGACATTCCAACACAACCTGAATTTTTAGATTGTCCAATAAAATACGTCACGACAAACCATTCCTTGTATAAACTATAAGCAAACAGTATAATTACAGTGAAAAAAGGAGAGCTTCACATGATAAATCATCAACTCTGAGCTAATATAACACATCATGCATGCCCCAAGGAGAGTCATAAGGAAACAACAATCACTCTAATAAGAAAATATAACTAGGAGAAATCAAGTTACCTATCAGGTAAATTGCTCTGCTCAGGATTATTGACCATCATGTCACCCACGCCTCTTTCCTTAAGAACCTATCAAGAAATATGGAAAAATGTAATATTAAGTTATACAACTATTAAATTAGATAATGACGAAGACTATATAACCTAATAGGTTCTAACAATCAAGCAAGTAATCAAAACAAAATGATTCAAATAAGTCATCATTGAAGGGAACATAATAGGTTTATATTTTTCTTCTTTTAACAAAGGGGAGAACATGAATGATGGACAATGAGAGTAGCTAAATTGTTCACACGCTAAAGTGTTTCATCCGTTATCTTTTGTAATGGCTTGGTCATTATTATCCTTAATATTCCATTAATTTTACATATTAGTCAGTCTCTTCAATAGGAGCTAAAATTAGTATATCATTAGTTTTAAAACTTTTGGTTTAGTATAGGACCAATAGCTTTTAAAGAACAAAAGTTGATTACTTAATAAGATTAATTGAGCAAGTCTACATATTTTCATTCCAAATTTTGTCAGAAACTCTGAGTATTAACTTTGGGAAGTGTGACTCTTTTGAGTGATTCTTAAACCTCAGAAGTAATTGATAAGAACATTTTAAAGAGTGATTCTTAAACCTCACAAGTGATTGATAATAAAATTTTGAAGAGTGATTCTTAAACCTCACAAGTAATTGATAAGAACAGAGTGATTCTTAAACCTCACAAGTAATTTCTAAGAACATTTTTAAGATTGATTCTTAAACCTCACAGGTAATTTCGAAGGACATGTTAGTTCTTTTGTTCTAAATATTATAATTGCTTCCCAGTTATGGTACAAACGTTATAAATTATTACTGTATCTATTCTTCTGTTTTTATTTCTTCAATACTAAATTCCAGCAAATATAAAAATTATGACAAGTATTGACATCAGGAGCGTTGAATCATTGTCCAAATATAAAGTGCTAACATGCTTCACAAAGAACAATCTTGCATGACATCTGAAGCATGGATATAATTTCGTTGAAGATAATAATTGTATACACCAAGGTAATATCTGAGAAGTCCTAAATCGGCATGATAAAATACACAAGATGAATACATACCACTTCCCGAGGACGAGCACCACCAAATAAAGAACTCCTGCATCACCAACCAAAGACGTTAGATATAGTTCAGCAAACAGTAACAGATTCCATTATTGCTACAATTAGTAAAACGCATGGTAATGGCTCCCATGAAAAGCTTTGAATAGCTAATGAACTCCATACAATCAGAGCGAAAAAAAAAACAGCAAGAACTAATAAACAAAGAGAAAATCATATTACATGTTGAAACGACTATAATGACTGGAAGTTAGCAACAAAAGTTAAATACAGGACTACAAGTTTCAGCAAAGAAAGACGTCACTTGTTATTCATTCTAATAGCCAAAGTTAGATAGAAGCAAAATTATCCACTATTAACAAGGATGACCACCACTTCTAAGTCTTTAGCACACAAAAAGCAAGCATGTCATGCTTTTTTCCCCCTTAGTCTGACTGTTGCATGCAATAGAACTCTTTAAGACATATCTGATTTAGTCTGACTGTTGCATGCAATATAACTCTTTAAGACATATCTGATTGGATTATTACTAAGGTGTAAACCAATATTAACCGAATTATATCTTAAAGTATAGCACCTGGTACCCCTTCCCAAACACAAAAATACAAAACATTTAAATAAAAGCTGATGCTGCATATTCAATATTAATGTGTGAGCAGTATCTTCTAACTCAAATTCACCAAATTCTAACCATTTTCATATAAGACTGTCAAGCTACTGGATTATATGCTTGAATGAAATAATTATGGCAGAATTAAACATTCATTTATTTAGGAGTTCGTTTAACAAACCTAATCTAAGAAGTCCAATTAGACATAGTAAACTAAAAATTCTATCCAAAGCAAGCTTACAAACCTCTCTCTACCCCCGTTTCCTCCAGATTGCTCAAGAAACTGTGAGCGTGGTTTCAAATTCAATTTGGGACGGTCAACCAGCCTCCCAATAAATTCAATGTCAGTCTTGGCATTATTTAACCCAGGCTTTTCAGGATTTGCACTTCCATAAAAATCATTTTCCTTTTCCATCTGTCCAATCTCAATAGGTCGCTGGTACCCCTATGTTTAGGCACAGGAATAATGACCATCACAGTCAAAAACTGTAAGCTTCAATAAACCAGGAATTACAAAAATAAGATACCTGTCGATAACCAGTATCTGACGTGTCCAATGTTTCTGATTTTGGAAACTGTTTGGACTTAGGGTCTTGCAATATTTCTGAAGGCAATGCTGATGCCAACCGGAACTCAATGCTACTAGCTCCAATCCCAACCTCTTCAGAGTACATCTGAGATGCTCCCTTTCCTTGACTTGATAAGTCCCTTCTCACATCCTGATTTCCATCTTCAAGAACCCAACCAACTCCAACTTGACTACCATGTGGAATACCATAATCACCCTTCTCATTAACCACATCTGCATTATGATTCACACTGTTACCCTTTGAATAAGCAAACTGTGGTACAAGTTGGCTAGGATTCTTCGATTGCCACATTCCTGAAGATACCTTTTCGAGTGCACTAGCCCGAGAGAACTTAGATACAGAACTCGATCCTGATGACATTGATGAATCCACTACATCACCAGTACTGCGCACTTCCTTCCGCACACCCCAGGCATTCAGAGGATTATTTACACCTTGACTACAATTACTGCTTGAGGCTTTTGAATATTGGAGAACCAGGCCACTATTGGAGTTTGGAATTTGTGCGGTAACATTAACAGATGTTCCTCCACAAAATCTTGCCGGCATATTAAGGCCTATGCTAGGAGACTGTGGCACCGGACTTGAAACTGGTCTATCTGGTACTGTCACAGAAGAGCTGATCTTTAGGTCAGGACGCATCGACACTGCACTGCGAGAGTTTTCATCACTTACGGGTCTGCGAGAGGTAGGAGTTCCATCTAAAGGTTTACGTTCATCCTCATCAAAATTTCGACCAATCTGTGTTGCGTGAGAGAGAAGTGAAGCTTTCTCATCAAAGCCATGGTTTGCACCAGAGGACTTAGGCCGTGGCCTGAGATCTGACCGCATTATATTGTTTCCCCAATTGGCTGATGCGCTGAGGTCAGAACCAGACCTCAACATACTGAACCAAGCAAAATCATAAAACAAGGTATAGTCAATAAGTGTTCCAAGTTTTGAAACATCTGCCATAATGATAAAAGCTTGTGGTTGAGCCCCTAAAATATAAAATCTGTATTTCATAATCTTCACTTCTGTACAAGTGACCAAATTCAGAAATTCCCAATACCAAATATAAAGAAGACTCATAAAGGAATGATTGGTGAGCTAACTACTAATAACGAAAAAAAAAAAGATTAAAACGAAAATCATAGACTATAGATTTAAAGATCTGAAACCTAAATCAAGCTCCAGATAAAGATGCATATCTTAACTCATCCAAAAACAAACGCTGGATAAAATATTAAACGATTAAATAGAGAAGTCAAAAGAAATGGAAGGGAGGCAAATGATACTATCAGATATTTTAAAAAAGCAATCACAGACATCGCGGTGAAAAAAGAAAAGGGAAATAATTCGATCTAATTAAAGCAACAATAGAAAAATAAGAGAGACAGGGAGAGAGAGAGGGTTACAGTCCAGGAGCAGAAGGTAATGGAAGATCCGAAGGGATAGAACCGCCATGGAAGTCCTTCAAAGACATGGTGGACGAAGCTTTCTTCTTCGACATTTTTCAACAAACAAACAAACAAGAACCCACTCCCTCTTTCTCTCTCTTTCTTCTAATTGGAAGCTTCTGGTCTTTGCGAGGAGAGAACTGCGAGAGGAGAGAAGCAGAACAAGGGTGTCGAAGCCGAAGAGGATGTAACTTTGTTTTGATTTATCTCTCTTTATATTTTGTTTACGTGATCATATAAAACGCCCGGTGCAATGTCGTACGGCACAGTCCTGTGTAGGATGAGAGTGAGTTTATAACTCGCTTAATATCTACATCACCCGACCAGAAAAAATAGACATAGAAGTCAAAAAAAATAGATTTTAAATGAATGCTGAAAAACAAATATAAATATAAATTTGGATATAGGTCTAGTGATAACCTAAACTAATGGATACTCATATCTTACCGTTTTTTATTAACTCTATTTTTCTTGATTATTTATGATTAAACATAATAAAATATTAATATTTTCTTAAAAGAAACAGCTTTAAAATGCCCACTTTACTCCTCAGCCCTCAACTTTTTCATCATATTTTATTTTTCTTATAGGATGATAATATAATGTATATGATATGGAGATGAAGTTTTGAATGTTGTAGAATTCACGCAAAGACAATTTGAAGCTTTGGATATTTCTGTCTTTGTTCCAGTTCTTAATTGTGAAAAATATATGTTATATTTGCACTAGACATTATGATTTTTAGTATTCCAGTTTTATGGTTTTTTTAAGACATACAAATCAAAATATTGACTTATTATTATTAAAGTAATTTTGATTTGGAACGTTTACAAAAATCTGTTCTTTATATTTTCTATTTAGAAATTATATTTTTATGTGCTATACATCCCGATGAATATCCAAAAATCCGAACAATCCAATAGATTTGGATATAGGTAGTAAATCGTAAAAACCGATGGATTTTAAATGGATAATGAATTGAGTCATAAAAAATGGATATAGATATAAGTAGAGTAATACCCGAACTGAACCCTACCTATTACCATCCCTAATCCTATGTGATACATAGGTCACCTTAGGGCTCGAACTTTTATTGAAGTTGATCGTCAACGTCCTTTGCACGACAATCTCACTTAGGTCCGCTTAACCAAGACTTCAACTTTCAATGACCATCGAAGTGTTTACCTCGCACACTCGAAGAAACAATGCTATATAAGCAATAAGAAAATAAAGGCAACAAGAAAATAAGAGAGATACGGTAAAACCAGCCTTTATATTACTTTTCCTTAAAAGAATACAAGGAATACTCTCTCTGACTAAATAAGGAGAGTAAAACTCGAATGAGCTATATATAGGCACTCTAACTTGGACTGAACTAAGATCGTGTTAAGATCACGTCTATCTTTATCAAATTAGGACCAATTGGATGACACCCTCATCTAAATAGGACTCTAACTGATAAGATAGAATTTACAAGATAACAGAAAGATAGAGTTCACATTCAAATAGGAAACTAGCATCCTTATCTTCGAAAATCTCATCTATCTTTAGATGTTGAGTCTCACTGCAATTCAAACTCCTAGTTGTCGCCACATCATCCAAGATCTCCCCACGATCTCTATCCACTGATAACGTAGTGTGATCTTTTCGAAGCCCACATAGCACACTAGTCTGATCCAATGCTTCTCACAACAAGTCCGCTAGTCGTAATCTATTCATCTAAGGAAGTTCGCTAGTCGTGGTCCATTCATCTAAGCATAGGCCAAGCCCTTAGTCCATCAAGTTCTTAGCCTGGATCAAGTCAATCTCCACAAGATCCGAGACTTTACTAAATTTGCACCAAGTTCGATCTCACTCTCCCATGTTTGCCTTAGTGTTTTCGCATGTCTCCCTTATTCATGTAATCCAACTAGCCTTCCTCCTAAGGAGCATCGTGAAGGTCGCTGAGAAGTCCTCCGAAGTTTAAGGGTCTAATAAATCATCCCCACCAGATTAATTCGACGCCCTCGTCGAATTAGTCTATTGGCACTCCTTCATGAGTCGTTCCGTCGAAGACTCCTTAGTCAGCTCTTGAAGATGGTAGCAAGTCTTCATATCGTTTGGCACTTCACCCATGTACCATTATCCTAATCCATCGGGCTGTCTTTGCTTCCGCTTGGACTCATCTTCTCAAGGCTCATCGCGCCCACCAAAGACATGTTGATAAGAGCTTCATCTACTGAGCTTTCCCTATCGCCTTGATCCTCCACGATCTTAGCAATGATATGCTCCTTACTCGCCTTCTGTTTCAGGCTTTCTAAGTATAGTTTGGCTCCTTGTCAATAATTATAGCTAACACTTGTGCTACCAGCGTTGTAGTCTCCTTCATCCCACCAACGAATCTACAACAATTAACAAAGAAGGATATTTCATCATACATAACGATCATACCTCCCAAACTTAGGTACAACACCGTCTTTGCTGCCTTAAGAAAGTTGATCCCCAATATCATTTCGAAATCCTCAAGTGATACGACCATGCAATTCATTTTGGCATGCCAACTCCCTATGCTTATTGGGACGTTGTAAATAGTGCCTTACCCATAGGTATTCTTAACTTTGTCGGGGTCTTGGACACTCTAAGCCTCAACTTGCGCACCATCCATTCCACCATGAAGGAATGCGACGCACCCGTATCACATTTAACAACATAATCAGATTTAACGCCTCATCATCCTAAGATTCTCCCTTTTCTTCGGCTATCAACGCGTTTATCTTCTCTTTTCTCGGACATTCTCTTGCACAATGTAATCCACCGCATAGATAACAAGCAATCTTGCCCTTTTTAGAGGACGTCTCCCCACTCTTAAAGCCAGCATTTTGCTTTCTTTTCTCCTTGAAGTCTCCCTTTTTAGAATCCTTCTTCTTCTTCCCCTCGGTATTCTCCTGTTAAGTATGGCCTTTGCCTTTCGCAGAATTATAGGAGCTTGCCTTAGTTTCCTTCATCGCTCGAAAGTCCACCAAGGCATCAGCAGCAGCGATTGCACCAACCACGTCCTTCAAATTTTGCCTCCACAACTCCATTTGCGCCCACGATTGTAACCCAGACAAAAAGTTAAAGAGCTTATCCTCATCTGACATGTTTTTAACATCAAGTAATAGATAACTAAAAGACTTAACATAGTCTCTTACTAAACCTTCTTGTTTCAATTTCTTCAAGGCATCCCTCGCATGCCATGAAGTATTGAATGGAAGAAATTGATCCTTCAACTCCTTCTTTGTGAGCTCCCACGTATCCACGGGAGTTCTACCTGCACTGATCTCTACAGAGGTCGTCATCCTCTACCAGAGCTTGGCATCCCTATCCAAATACATGGCCATCACATTGACCTTCTTAGTATCGGGCACCCTAGCAGCCACAAAGTACTACTCCCTATCCTACAAGAAATTCTTAAGCACCTTGGTGTCCTACACACCTTCGATCACCTTAGGTTCACATAACTTCACCGCTGAAGGTTTTGATGATGAGCTTTCCGCACGACTAATATCTGTTGCAATGGCACGCCTCAGCACTGTGATCTCAAATTGGGCCTCCTCGTGTACCTTCATCAAATCCATCATCTGTTGTTACAGCTACCGAATCTGATCCTCCATCACCTCGAATCGCGATTGATAGGATGGGACCTCCTCCTCTCCCGTAAGAATCAGCCCAATGAGTATCTCAACCCTAGTCACTCGTTTTGTCAAGTTGCCTACTGTCATACTGAAATTAGGCTCTATTACCAGTTGATACAGAGGTCACCTTGGGACTCAAAATTTCACCAAAGTTGATCGTCAACATCCTTTAAACAATAGTCTCACTTAGGTCCCCTTAAGCAAAACTTCAACCTTTAACGACCCTCGAAGTGTTTACCTCACACACTCGAAGAAACAATGCTACAAAAGCAATAAGAAAATAAAGGCAACAAGAAAATAAGAGAGATATGGTAAAACCAGCCTTTATATTACTTTCCCTCAAAAGAATACAAGGAATACTCTCTCTGACTTAATGAGGAGAACAAAACTCGAATGAGCTATATATAGGCACTCTAACTTGGAAGCCAAGTTATTCAGAATCCCATTAGACTGAACTACCTAAGATCGTGCTAAGATCACATCTATCTCTATAAGATTACATCATGTTGACCACTTGGATGACACCCCATCCAAATAAGACTCTAACTAATAAGATAGAATTTACAAGATAACAGAGAGATAGAGTTTACATTCAAATAGGAAACTAGTATCCTTATCCTCCAAGATCTCCACTGTCTTCAGATGTTAAGTCCCACTGTAACTCTAACTCTTAGTTGTCGCCACATCATTCAAGATCTCCCTACGATCTTTATCCCTGATGAAGTAGTGTGATTTTGCCAAAGCCTACATAACACATTAGCCTGATCCAATGCTTCCCACAACAAGTCCGCTAGTTGTGATCTATTCATCCGAGCATGGGCCAAGTCCTTAGTCCATCAAGTCCTTAGCTTGGGTCGAGTCAATCTTCATAAGGTCCGAGACTCTACCAAAATTTGCACCAAGTTCGATCACACTCACCCATGTTTGCCTTAATGCTTTCGCATGCCTCCCTCATGTGTGTAATCCAGCTAACCTTGCTCCTAAAGCACATCGTGAAGATTGCTGAAAAGTGCTATGAAGTTTAAGGGTCTAACACTATGTGTGATTACTTTTTTCTTTTATGTTTTTTTGTCAGTTTGCTCATCAATCTTTATCTTATTTCCAAATAATTAATACAAAAATGAAATTTACTTGGTGCCTAGTTCTATTAATTCGGTTGAATTCCTTTTTTCTCTTTCTTTTTATACCTATCTTTTCCTCTCTCTATTTCTTTCTTTCTTTCTCCCTTTTTTTTCTATTTTTCTTTTTCTTTTTCCCTTTTTTTATGTATATCTTTCTTTTGTGCTATAACTTTTTTTTCTTTATCTATTTTTTCACGATTTCTCCCTCTCTTTTTCATGTATCACTTACCAGCAAATCCATCACTATTCCAAATCCGTTGTATCATGTTGGAATAATTGAATCACTATTCCAATGTCATTACATTAATTAGAAGAATTAATTGAATGACTATAAGATTGTTGTATCATTTTTATAAAGTAATTGCATTGCTCTTCTAGATCGGTTACATCTTTTAAAAGAGTTGGTTGCATCATTGTTTCAAATCAATTGCATCATGATTTTATAGTAGTTGATCGCTCTTCTAAAATAGTTGCATCCCTTAAAAGCAAGAATGAACATTTCACCTAAAGGCTGAATTGATTGGATTTTAAGTCAAGAACATGTCGAAACTTAAAAAAATTAGGTTAAACTCGGCTCGGTATGAAGTGACATTTTTTTTGGCTTAAAATGATAAGTTATTATAATGTTGTTAACTAGTGGGAAAAGTATGAGTTTTTAAACCATCTAGTTTGTTGCTCTTATTAATCCCTAATCGAATGAAGAGGGAAGTGAATTAGGTTTTGATAAATTAAAGTAACTAGCTCTTATCTAATGAATGCAATTGAATAAGAATCATTATATAATGGAAAATAGATAAATATAAATCAACAACTCAATAAAACAATAATTTAAGGAGTATAAGGAAGAAGAAAGACAAACCAAACTATAGTAGTTCAACAAACAACTCTTGTCTATATCCACTCTCTGAGACACTTCTTGGAATTTTCACTAATTCTCTTCTTTCAATAAAAGTAGAAGAATTATTACAATAATCTTATTTTTATGATTAAAGAGTGACTCTTCTTATAATCTTTCTCCATTGTGAAAGTTAACCTCACTCACAAAGGAATTCACATCTTAAAAGACCTTGTTTGATTACTTTGATAATTTTAAAGAGTCACTTTTTTAAAATGCAACAATGAATACCCAAATTTCTTTGAGAAACTCTTAGGAATTTATATATCGAACACCCCTTTTTTTTCGTCTAAACTAATGAAAATCCATGTATTTATATAGTTTAGTGGTTAAACTAGGTATTAGAAACATGAACTAACCATTGTCAACTGCTAATTTTTATGCATTGATTGACCATTATTACACATTGGTGGCCCAGTGTACTAGCTATTGGAATATAGATAGACCATTGCTACACATTAGATGACCAATGTAGCATATTGGTTACCAATGTATCAACCAATATTGCAATAAACTCTTGATATTATAGATAGACCATTGCTACACATTAGATGACTAATGTAGCATATTGGTTACCAATGTATCAACCAATATTGCAATAAACTCTTGATATACAAGCTTTAACAATTTTAACCAACTTTGGTTGACTAGCAACCTATATAGATCAATCAATACACCTAATTATATGTAACACCTCACTCCCGAGTGACCCGAACCCGATATCGTTGGTGATATCCGAGTTCGTGCCCCGCGAGGGTGGCGTACTACATCAG
>JAOTAX010000009.1:2257125-2274484 GCA_025629825.1 Erythroxylum guanchezii | reverse complement strand
AAAAAGGTACTTTGAAACAAAGTATGGCGATCGGTTGCCAAATGCTGAACATGCTTTACTAATTTTCAAATATCCGGGGCTACGGAGCTCGGATCGAGGCGATTCTTGTTTTGTATTAAACTAGAGTCATAAATCCACAAGTCCTTTGAAGGAACCGAGTGCCATTTCAGCCTCTATAGTTTTCAAATTTCGATATGAAGTCGGTAGAGATCCGTTTTTGCTGTTTTCCTTAAGATAGTATTTCAATCATAATTTCTTCATTTCTAACCCAAATTGAGCGTTTCCAATTACGTTGGAATCGTTAGATCAGGGGGAACAAATTGAGTTTTCCCCTATTTGTGATTGTTATGTGTTCGGTTTTGGGTCCTCTATGCTGTGTGGGTCCGAATGTTGGGCCTCGGAGACGGGGTCCAACATATGTAATCTTACTATCTCATCAATGTACTTTCTTACTAGCACATGCAAAGAATCAGTCTGTTTAATTGCCAGAAAATGGGCTGATTTTGTCAAACAATCCACAATAACCGATATGGCATCATGCGTCCTACTAGTCTTGGGCAAACCCATCAGAAAATCCATAGTCACCCTTTGCTACTTCCACTCAGGAATGGACAATGGCCTTAACTTGCCTGAGGGTGCCTGGTGTTCAGCCTTGACTTATTGACACACTAGACACTTACTTGCATATTCTGCTACATCCTTCTTCATGCCTTTCCACCAGAAATGCTCTTTCAGATCTCTGTACATCCTAGTGCTACCTGGGTGCATAGCATAAGGCGCATTGTGTGCCTCATCCAGTATCTCATCCTTCACCTCCTTGATATTTGGGATACAAAGCCTGTTCCCTACAACCATAAATCCATCTTCCCTCACTACCACTTCAAATTTCTTCCTATTCTAAATTTCTTCTCGGAGCTTACTCAAATTTGCATCATGTGCTTGTAACTCCCTAACCTTCTCCCTGAGGATCGGTCTCACTCTGAAGGTAGCAACAACACAATTAGGTTTCTCCTGCTTCAAACTGATCCTAAGCTTATCCACCTCTTCGAATAACGGCAGATAAACTGTCTGAACATGGGCTATTGATGATTTCCTACTCAAGGCATCTGCTACGACATTTGCCTTGCCTGGATGGTACTCAATCAACAAATCATAATCCTTAAGCAACTCAATCTACCTTCTCTGTCTCAAATTCAGCTCTTTCTAACTTAGTAAGTACTTGAGACTTTTATGGTCAGTAAAGATCCTCGTCTGAACCCCATACAGATAATGTCTCCAAATCTTTAGGGTAAAAATCACTACTGCCAATTCTAAATCATAGGTCGGATAATTTAACTCATAAGGCTTTAGCTGCCGCAGGGCATATGCTATTACCTTGTCTCCTTGCATCAATACACAACCCAAACCCTTTCTTGAAGCATCACTATACACTGCATAACCCTCATCTCCCATAGGCAAAGTCAGAATTGGAGCACTTGTCAATCTGTGCTTAAGCTCCTCAAAGCTCTTCTAAAATTCATCGCTCCAGATAAACTTCTGATTCTTCCTCAATAACCTAGTTAGTGGAGCAGCAATCGTGGAGAATCCTATCACAAACCTCCTATAGTAACCTGCCAGACCCAGAAAACTCCTCACTTCTGTCACTGTCTTAGGCGTATGCCACTTCACTACTGCTTCAATTTTATTCGGATCAACATGTACCCCATTCTTAGAAATTACATGTCCAAGGAATACCACCTCATGGAAGCAAAATTCACATTTATTGAACTTAGCATAAAGTTCCCTCTCCCTCAGTGTCTGCAATACTATCCTGAGATGTTCCTCATGTTCCCTTTCACTTTTGGAATACACCAGAATGTCATCTGTAAACACTATGACAAACTGATCTAGATAATCCTTGAAGACCCTATTCATAAGATCCATGAATGCAACTGGAGCATTGGTCAAACCAAAAGGCATAACTAGAAACTCGTAATACCCATACTGTGTCCTAAAGGTTGTCTTATTTACATCAGACTCCTTGATTATGAGCTAATGATAACCTAACCTGAGATCGATCTTAGAAAACACCCTTGCTCCTTGCAGCTGGTCAAACAGATCATCGATTTGTGGCAGAGGATACTTGTTTTTAATGGTCACCTTGTTGAGTCTCTGATAATCAATACATATCCGCCATGTTCCATCCTTCTTCTTAACAAATAGAACAGGCACTCCCCAAGGTGATGAACTCGGCCTTATATACCCCTTCTCTAAAAGTTCCTCTAACTGTTCCTTAAGTTCCTTCAATTCAGCTGGAGCCATCCTATATGGTGTTATGGAAATGGGTGCAGTTCTGGGAATCAAGTCGATGGCAAACTCGATTTTTCTCACTGGTGGCAGACCAAGTAAGTCCTCTGGGAACACATCAGGAAATTTCCTTGCAACTGGACAATCCTCTAACCTCCCTTCCTCCGCATCAGCATCCAGGACCTGCGCCAAGAAGGCTTCACATCCTTTTTTCATCATCTTGTCAGCTAGTAAAGTAGAAATAATTCTTAGTGATGGCACTTTCTTGTACCCTCTAAAAATCACCCTCTCACCATTGCCCAGATCAAAATCCACCTCTTTAAGGCCATAATCCAACTTCGCATGATATTTCTCCATAATATCCATTCCAAGTATAACATCTAAGCCTTTCAAGTCTAGAGGTAGTAAATCCACTTCCAGTCTAGCACCATCAATGAAGAGCTCACAGCTTTTATATATTTGACTGATTACTATATTCCTCCCTAGAGGTGTACTAATAAGCAAAGGACTATTCAAAGGCACTGAATTCACACCATACAGAATCATACTTGTAGAAACAAAAGAATGCATGGAACCAGAATCAATTAGTAAATATATTGCTGAATCAAATAACTGGGCTATACTAGTGACAACCTCTGGTACAGCTGATGCTTCCTCTCTTATCATGGCAAACACTCTTGCCTGTGCCTGACCTCTTGGCCTTCCTGGATGAATAGCTTTCTTTGCAGTTCTAGAACTGCCCACTTCAGTGGATGGTCAGGTTCCTACTAATTCAGCTCTCCTCGTAGCTTGCATCTACGTCCCTTCTTGCCTCGGTATCTGGGGACAGTCCTTGATTGTGTATCCTTTCTCCCCACATACATTGGAGGTTTGTATATCTACTCCTCCCCGTCCTTCCTGTGCCTCCCACATTTAAGGCTTGCCCTGAAACTGCCCTTGCCTGCTTGTTCTTAGAAGGGCCACTACTTCCAACTTCACTCTGTGTGTGGAGACTCCTTGTACTCCTCTCTGGCATTAGAGTACTCAATCCTTTCTTGGAAGACTGCTCTCTGTTCTTCCTCTTCCTGCTCACCTCACTCTTTATATTCTCCAGTTTTTCAGCCTGGAGCGTAGCCTCTACTAGTTATTGGTAGTCACAGAAGTTGTGGATCAAGATTTTCTCCTTGATCCCCAAGCGAAGTCCTCCCTCAAATTTGCAGCATTTATCCTCCTTATTAGCAACAATGTTGGCCGCATATTGTGACAGCTGGGTGAATTTCAGCTCATATTCACTCACACTCATATCCCTCTGTGTGAGATTTAGGAACTCCCTGGCCTTCTCTTGGATGTATACCCTTGAAAAGGACTTCCTCCTAAAAGCTTCCAAAAAGTCTCTCCATGTTAGTAATGGTAGTATCACTTGACTATGGGGCACTGATTCCCACCAGTGGAGCGCATCCCCCTGCAGTAAACTAACTACATAATCTAGCTTCTCCTCATCTGAGCACTTCATCTGACTTAGGACCCTTTTTGTCCTCTTCAACCATGCTTCAGCCTCCTCCGAATTTGTAGTACCATTAAAGTCTATAGCCTCGTACTTGCGGAGCTTATCATACTGCCCACTCCTCTCCACTAGAGCTTGCATCGGAACCTGAGACCCTTGACCCATGGCATAAGTGAAAGCCAGAGCAAAGGCCTGAAAGAACTACAGATCCATGGGGTTTACTTGAGGCATAGGAGGAGGCGGTGGAGGCACTTCCTCTTGCATACTAGGTGTCTCAGAATTCAGAGCAGAATGTGTCCTCGCATCTTGTGGGACATAAGATTCATCCATGCTCCCTTGACGAGATCGAGATAGAGTCGCAGCTCCTCGAGTTCTTTTTCGAGGCGGCATAATCACTCCTTCAATATAAAACCATTGACAAACTTTAGTTCATGCAAAACAATTATCAAAGTATGCAAAAAGGTTCAAATCATGTAAAACAATTTCAAATCATGTGAAACAATTCAAAACAATGCAAGTGGTTTATTTAAAACAATGCATGTACCGTTCATGTCTCAACCTACCCATTTCGTGCTTAGGATACTCCTAAACCCGGTCCTATACCTGGACCTCAACCTAGTCGCTCTGATATCATAAGTGTTGGGACCCCATCCTTGCGAGTCACGTGCCCGACGTCCTATGTGACATCTGGACATGCATCCTACAAGGATGGCGTGCCCACACCAAGTCAAACCTCAAAAACGAACTCATTTCTCCTACTTTCAAACAGATTTTTGGAAACCTTAAATCAAAATTTCAATAAGACTTCTTCAGAACATTTGTTCCCCTTTGTCTTACGTTTCCAAAGACACCAAAATCATTCAATTTGGAGCAAAAACCTAAAAGTTATAGCCCATCCATTTTCGGACTGCCTTTAGAAAAACCCAGCACACTTTTCTCAACTTCCGTCCTGAAATTAAAAGTCTTAGAGACTAAATTAAAAACCAATCCCTTCAGAGGAGTTGTACCTCTAAGTCTCTAGTTTATTTAGGGGCAAGAATCATCACATTTGGATCTATACAGATCAAGATATCACCAAAATACTGAAGCATGTTCAATAAAATATCTAACTCATATTCTTCCCAACGATCCCCTCACTTTGATTCAATCAAACTATTTCAGATTAAGCCTAAAAGCCATGAATTTATGTGTAGAGATAGAGAAATGTGTTATGAATCCAATGCTTCAAAAATCAGGTCATTTGGAGGTCGGACGAAAAAGTTACGGCCAAAAGAGTGAAAGATGTTCAGGTCAGGAAATCAGCAAAGTTCGCGATCGCAACGCATCGCAATGGCGAAATGCGGCACGAACGTGCATTTCGCAACCACAAAGTGTCGCGATCGTGAAATGGTTCCCTTCTTCCCCCTTTGCTATTCTTCCTCAGACCTGTTTAGTAAAAAGGGCATAACTTTCACTACAATTATTGGACCGTTTTAAAGAAGACTTTTAGATCTACAACTTCTATGAAGAACTTAAAAACAAATTCTACCTCTATAAGGGTAAAAATTTCAAAACAAAATAGTTGTCCTGAAAGTCCATCCTATGCAACATCCAAACTTCTAATAATCATATCTTTCAACTCCAATGTCCAAAAATTTTATACTATATATCATTGGAAAGATAGGAAAATAATCTACAACTTCCAAGAAGACAACTTTGTCCAATTCAGCCTACATCAATACAGTATTTTGCCTGAAATCAGAACACACATTCTCACCCTTATGGAAAAACTTGAAAATGCAAAGTACAAATTTTGGAATATCATCAGCAAAACACAAACATACTTCATTAACATCAAAATATAAGAGTTTTTACAAAGCTTTAGTGGGTATTTTCAACCACAATACATCAAAATCTCAAAATGCCAAAATACAAAAAGTTACATGAATAGTAATTTACTCAAAATGCAACTAAAGCCTTGTAGTTACAATTCTAGCTTAAAACACAAAAAGATGCAAATTTTTGGAGTGATGCCTTGATTCTCTTTCACTCGATCCCTAGCTCGTCACCTGGAGAGGGGAAGGAATAGGGGTAAGCTTAAAGGTCGTGGGTAACAGTTTTATAATCGGTAATAAGCAAAAACCATTGAAAACAGTCATTAGCATAGCAATTTCTCACAAAAATCCGTAAAACATATACTTCTCAACTTGTCAAACCAATTCACAATTCATATAAGTCAAGCATTCATCAAACATGTAAACACATAAGCACATCACAATGGTTTAGGCAGATCCATAAATATGACGAACTACATAATTCCACGTAATGGTCTTGTGTAGTCGTAAACTTGAGGGAGTCCTGAAGGAGCTCCATGCCGTTAGTGGGCAGGCAGGAGAAGCCTTTAACTTGGTCAACGTGCATGGGACAATTCTTGGATGGACTGCACCAAACCCACATAACTTATAATCCATGAACTAAAAATATTTTGCCCATATAGCACATTTTTGAAAACTTGTCTTTCATGAACATAACATATTTCACAATCATTCCCATCATCATTTCACAATTCAACAACCACATTCCTATACCAAGCATTAAAGCCATTTCTCAACTCATTCAAAAGCAACAAATACAACAATTTCGAAGCAATAGAATTTCATTCCAAAATTCACACACAACAACATATGGAAAATTCTAAATCATTTAAAGAACAATAAATGCTCATTTATAAGGTAGTTGAAGAAAATCATTAAATTACATTTATTTGAAGGACATTTATGGCTCATTAACTCAACTATAAAAATGAAACCCACCTTAATTTCCTTGCTTATTAGATTTGCTTACGGATGTCTTTCCTCTTGCTCCTCTTGCCTCTCTTGATCCCCTCCTTGATTTCCTTCATCAATGATAAAATTCCCATTCAATAGGAATTCAAAAATTAAGAACCCAATAAAGCACATTCACTAAAATTGACTCTAGATTGTCGAAGCCCACATATTTTCTAAACTTCATGAACCAAAACCCCTTCCGTATACCCAAGTATACAAATCGAACTTACCTTGAATCTTCACCAATTTGTAAGATTATTGGCTCTAAAGAAAGCTCTTCTTGAGTAACCTTAAACTCTCTCTTTAAGACTAAGAAAAGATGAAACCTAGCCCAAAACTCTATTCTTTTCTCAAGTTCACAGAAACCTCTCTTTCTCACTTCTTCAATTTTGTATAACACTTCTTCTTTCACCTATTCACGTTTTTCTCCTTCTTAAGCACAAAACAACACCTTTCCTTTCCCATTTTACCCTTAATGAATGAGAAAAGTCCACCTTGACCTTCCTTTAATGCCTTAATGCTTTTAACCTTAAGTAAACTACCCAAAATACCCCTTCATGCATGTATTTACCCCCTTTACTTCAACTAACCCAAGAAATAAATTCCACTAACATAGACATAAATAAATAATAAAAAATACTCCCAAAAATATTTTATCTCTCCAAACCTCATAAATATCTAAATCATGCTTAACAAAAAAAAAACACTCGGGAGCCAACATTGTCTCCCCTCTTAAAAGAATTTCGTCCTCGAAATTCTTACCTGAATCATTGAAGATGTATGGATATTTCTCCTTTATGGCTTCCAAGGGCTCCCACGTGGCCTCTTCTACAGAATGATTTCTCCACAGGACTTTTACTAGTTGAACTGTCTCGTTCTTGAGGACCTTTTCTTTGGTATCCAAGATCTCCACTGGAGTCTCCTCATAAGTCAAATCATCTCTTAACTGAACCTCAGCAGTCTAAATGATGTGAGAGGGATCTGATCTATATCTCCTCAATATGGAAACATGAAAGACATCATGAATCTGTGATAATTCCGGTGGTAGTGCCAACCTATAGGCTAATGGTCCTATCCTCTTAAGAATTTCATATAGACCCACATATCTTGGGCTCAACTTGCCCTTCTTGGCAAATCTCATGATTCCTTTCCAAAGAGATGTCTTAAGGAAGACTTTCTCACCGACTTCATACTCCATTTCCTTTCGGTGTGCATCAGTATAGCTTTTCATTCTGTCCTGAGCCGCTTTAAACCTTTGCTTAACTAACTTGACCTTGTCAATTGTCATCTGAATCAATTCTAGTCCTATTAGCTTCCTTTCTCCTTCTTCATCTCAACATATAGGAGTTCTACATCTCCTCCCATATAGTGCTTCATAAGGGGCCATCTGAATGCTTGAATGGTACGAATTATTATAAGCAAATTCAACCAATGACAAATGCTCATCCTAAGCTCCTTTAAAATCCATTGCACATGCCCTGAGCATTCCTTCAAGGGTTTGAATGGTCCTCTCAGATTGACCATCTGTCTGAGGGTGAAAAGCAGTGCTAAAACTCAACTTGGTTCTTAAAGCCTCTTGTAAGCTTCCCCAGAATCTCGAAGTAAACCGAGGATCTCTGTTAGAAACTATAGAATTTGGAATCCCATGTAGTGTCACAATCTCATCAATATACTTCTTTGCTAGCACATGCAGAGAATCAGTCTGTTTAATTGCCAGAAAATGGACTGATTTCGTCAAACGATCCACAATAACCCATATGGCATCATACTTCCTACTGGTCTTGGGCAAACCCATCAGAAAATCCATAGTCACCCTTTGCCACTTCCACTCAGGAATGGACAATGGCCTTAACTTGCCTGAGGGTGCTTGGTGTTCAGCCTTGACTTGTTGACACACTAGACACTTACTTGCATATTCTGCTACATCCCTCTTCATGCCTTTCCACCATAAATGCTCTTTCTGATCTCTGAAAATCCTGGTGCTACCTGGGTGCACGGCATAAGACGCATTGTGTGCCTCATCCAGTATCTCCTCCTTCACTTCCTTGACATTTGGGATACAAAGCCTATTCCCTACAGTTATGAGTCCATCATCCCTCACTACCACTTCAGACTTCTTGCCATTCTGAATTTCTTCTCCGAGCTTACTCAAATCTGCATCCCGCGCTTGTAACTCCCTAATCTTCTCTTTGAGTATCGATCTCACTCTGAAGGTAGCAACAATACAATCAGGTTCCTCTTGCTTCAAACTGATCCTAACATTCCAATAACGACAGATAAACTATCTGAACATGGGCTATTGATGATTTCCTACTGAAGGCATCTGCTACGACATTTGCCTTGCCTAGATGGTACTCAATCAATAAATCATAATCCTTAAGCAACTCAATCCACCTTCTCTGTCTCAAATTCAGCTCTTTCTGACTCAATAAGTACCTGAGACTTTTATGGTCAAATAAGATCCTCGTGTGAACCCCATACAGATAATGTCTCCAAATCTTTAAGGCAAAAATCACTGCTGCCAATTCCAAATCATGGGTCGGATAATTTAACTCATAAGGCTTTAGCTGCCACGAGGCATATGCTATTACCTTGTCTCCTTGCATCAATACACAACCCAAACCCTTTCTTAAAGCATCACTATACACTACATAACCCTCATCTCCTAAAGGCAAAGTCAGAATTGGAGCATATGTCAATCTGTGCTTAAGCTCCTCAAAGCTCTTCTGGCACTCATCACTCCAGATAAACTTTTGATTCTTCCTCAA
The DNA here is from genome assembly GCA_025629825.1 of Erythroxylum guanchezii. NCBI lineage: Eukaryota > Viridiplantae > Streptophyta > Magnoliopsida > Malpighiales > Erythroxylaceae > Erythroxylum > Erythroxylum guanchezii. Next base: position 2,265,140 of record JAOTAX010000009.1, on the reverse strand, counting down.
TAACCTAGTTAGTGGAGCAGCAATCATGGAAAATCCTTCCACAAACCTCCTATAGTAACCTGTTAGACCCAGAAAACTCCTCACTTCTGTCACTGTCTTGGGCGCATGCCACTTCACCACTGCTTCAATTTTCTTCGGATCAACATGCACTCCATTCTCAGAAATTACATGCCCAAGGAATACCACCTCATAGAGCCAAAATTCACATTTACTGAACTTAGCATGAAGTTCCCTCTCCCTCAGTGTCTGCAGTACTATCCTGAGATGTTCCTCATGTTCCCCTTCACTCTTAGAATACACCAGAATGCCATCTATAAACATTATGACAAACTGATCTAGATACTCCTTGAAGACCCTATTCATAAGATCCATGAATGCAGCTGGAGCATTGGTTAAAACAAAAGACATAACTAGAAACTCGTAATGCCCATACTGTGTCCTGAAGGCTGTCTTATTTACATCAGACTCCTTGATTCTGAGCTGATGATAACCTGACCTGAGATCGATCTTAGAAAAGACCCTTGCTCCCTGCAGTTAGTCATACAGATCATCGATTCGTGGCAGAGGATACTTGTTTTTAATGGTCACCTTATTGAGTCTCCGATAATCAATACACATCCTCCATGTTCCATCATTCTTCTTAACAAATAGAACAGACGCTTCCCAAGGTGATGAACTCGGCCTTATATACCCCTTCTCTAAAATTTCCTCCAACTGTTCCATAAGTTCCTTCAATTCAGCTGGAGCCATCCTATATGGTGGTATGAAAATGGGTGCAGTTCCGGGAATCAAGTCGATGGCAAACTCAATTTTTCTCACCGGTGGCAGACCAGGTAAGTCCTCTGGGAACACATCAGGAAATTTCCTTACAACTGGAAAATCCTCTAACCTCCCTTCCTCCACATCAGCATCCAGAACCTGCGCCAAGAAGGCTTCACACCCCCTTTTCATTATCCTGCCAGCTAGTAAAGCAGAAATAATTCTTGGAGATGATATTTTCCTGTCCCCTTTGAAAATCACCTTCTCACCGTTACCCAGATCAAATTCCACCTCCTTAAGGCCACAATCCTCCTTAAAGCTATTCCTCTATAGGTAGTAAGTCCACTACCAGTCTAGCACCATCAATGAAGAGTTCACAACCCCTATATACTTGACTAATTACCACATTCCTCCCTAGAGGTGTACTAACAAGCAAAGGATTATCCAAAGGCACTGAATTCACACCATGCAAAGGCATACTTGCAGAAACAAAAGAATGCATGGAACCAGAATCAATTAGTAAATATACTGCTGAATCAAATAACTGGGCCATACCCGTGACAACCTCTGGTGCAGCTGCTGCTTCCTCCTTTGTCATGACAAACACTCTTGCCTGTGCCTGACCCCTTGGTCTTCCTGGAGGAATAGCTTTCTTTGTAGCTCCAAAACTGCCCACTTCAGTGGCTGGACGGGTTCCCACTATTTTAGCTCTCCTCGTAGCTTGTATCTGCGACCCTTCGTGCCTCGGTATCTGGGGACAATCCTTGATCATATGTCCTTTCTTCCCACATCAGAAACAGGCTCCAAGTAATTTGAAGGACTCACCCTTATGAAGTTTCCCACGATGCTCACATTGGGGGTTTGTATATCTACTCGTCCCCTTCTTTCTTGTGCCTCCCACATTTGAGGCTTGCCCTAAAACTTCCCTTGCCTGCTTGTTCTTGGAAGGGCCACTACTTCCCACTTCACTCTGTGTGTGGAGACTCCTTGTACTCCTTTCTGGCATTAGAGTACTCAATCTTTTCTTGGAAGACTGCTCTTTGTTCTTCCTCTTCCTGCTCACCTCGCTCTTTATATTCTCCAGTTTTTCAGCCTAGAGTGCAGCATCTACCAGTTGTTGGTAGTCACAGAAGTTGTGGATCAGGATTTTCTCCTTGATCCTCAAGTGCAGTCCTTCCTCAAATTTGCGGCATTTATCCTCCTCATTAGCAACAATGTTGGTTGCATATCGTGACAGCTGGGTGAACTTTAGCTCATATTCACTCACACTCATGTCCCTACGTGTGAGATTTAGGAACTCCCTGGCCTTCTCTTGGATGTATACTCTTGAAAAGTACTTCCTGTTGAAAGCTTCCAAAAAGTCTCTCCACTGGAGCTTGCATCGGAACCTGAGACCCTTGACCCATGGCATAAGTGAAAGCCTGAGCAAAGGCCCGAAAGAACCGCGGATCCATGGGGTTTACTTGAGGCATAGGAGGAGGCGGTGGAAGAACTTCTTGTTGCATACTAGGTGCCTCAAAATTCAGAGCAGAATGTGTCCCCACATCTTATGGGATATAAGATTCATCCGTGCTCCCTTGACGAGAGCAAAATCGAGTCACAGCTCCTCGAGTTCTTTTTCGAGGCGGCATAATCACTCCTTTAATATAAAACCATTGACAAAATTTAGATCATGCAAAACAATTTTCAAAGTATACAAAACAGTTCAAATCATGTAAAACAATTTTAAAGCATGTGAAATAATTCAAAACAATGCAAGTAGTTCATTTAAAACAATGCATGTACCTTTCATGTCTCAACCTACCCATTTCGTGCTTAGGATACTCCTAAACTTGGTCCTACACCTGGATCTCAACCTAGTCGCTCTGATACCATAAGTATTGGGACCTCAGCCTTGCGAGTCACGTGCTCGACGTCCTACGTGACATCTGGACATGAATCCCACAAGGATGGCGTGCCCACACCAAGTCAAACCTAAAAAACGAACTCATTTCTCCAATTTCCGAACAAATTTTGGGAAACCTCAAATCAGAATTTCAATAAGACTTCTTCATAACATTTATTCCCCTTTGTCTTACGTTTCCAATGACACCAAAATCATTCAATTTGGAGCAAAAATCTAAAAGTTATAGCCCATTCATTTTCGGACCGTCTTTAGAAAAACCCAACACACTTTTCTCAACTTCTGTCCTGAAATTGAAAGTCTTAGAGACTAAATTAAAAATCAATCCCTTCAGAGGAGTTGCACATCTAAGTCTCTAGTTTATTTAGGGGTAAGAATCATCACATTTGGAGCTCTATAGGTCAAGATATCACTAAAATACTGAAGCATATTCAATAAAATATCCAACTAATATTCTTCCTAATAATTCCCTCACTTTGATTCAATAAAATTTTTCCAGATTAAGCCCAAAAGCTATAAATTTTTGTGGAGAGATAGAGGAATGTGTTATTAATCCAATGCTTCAAAAATTAGGTCATTTGGAGGTCTGAAGAAAAAGTTATGGCCAAAAGAGTGAAAGGTGTTCAGGTCAGGAGCACCAGCATCGCGACCGCGACATGCTTCCCTGCTTCCTCTTTTGCCTTTTCTTCCTCAGACTTGTTTAGTAAAAAGGGCATAACTTTCACTACAATTATCGGATTAAGCTCATTTTTGGACCATTTTAAAGAAGACTTCTACATCTACAACTTCTATGAAGAACATAAAAATAAATTCTGCCTCTATAAGGGTAACAATTTCAAAACAAAACAGTTGTCCCGAAAGTCCATCCTATGCAACATCCAAACTTCTAATAATCGTATCTTTCAACTCCAATGTCCAAAAATTTCATACTATATATCATTGGAAAGATAGGAAAATAATCTACAACTTCCAAGAAGACAACTTTGTCCAATTCAGCCTAGATCAATACAATATTTTGCCTGAAATCAGAACAAATATTCTCACCCTTATGGAAACACTTGAAAATGGAAAGTACCAATTTTGGAATATCATCGGCATAAAACAAACATACTTCATCAACATCAAAATACAAGAGTTTTTACAAAGTTTTAGTGGGAATTTTCAGCCACAATACATCAACATCTCAAAATGCCAAAATACAAAAAGTTACATGAATAGTAATTTACTGAAAATGCAACTAAAGCCTTGTAGTTACAATTCTAGCTTAAAACACAAAAAGATGCAAAAAAAATTTTGGAGTGATGCCTTGATTCTCTTTCACTCGATCCCTAGCGACCTGGAGAGGGGAAGGAATAGGGGTGAGCTTAAAGCTCGTGAGTAATAGTTTTATAATCGGTAATAAGGAAAAACCATTGAAAACAGTCATGACCATTGCAATTTCTCACAAAAATCCAGAAAATATATCCTTCTCAACTTGTCAAATCAATTCACAATTCACATAAGTCAAGCATTCATCAAACATGTTAACACATGTAAACATATAAGCACATCATAATGGCTTAGGTAGATCCATAAACATGACAAACTGCACAATTCCACATAATGGTCTTGTGTAGTTGTAAACTTAAAGGAGTCCATAAAGGAGCTCCGTGCCACTAGTGGGCAGACGGGAGAAGTCTTAACTTGGTCAACGTGCACGTGATAATTCTTGGATGGACTACACCAAACCCATATAACATGTAATTCATGAATTGAAAATATTTTCCCCATATGGCACATTTTTTAAAACTTGTCTTTCATGAACATAACATATTTCACATTCATTCCCATCATCATTTCACAATTCAACAACCACATTTCTATACCAAGTATTAAAGCCATTTCTCAACTCATTCAAAAGCAACAAATACAACAATTTCGAAGCAATAGAATTTCATTCCAAAATTCACACACAACAATATATGGCAAATTCTAAATCATTTAAAGAACAATAAATGTTTATTTATAAGGTAGTTGAAGAAAATCATTAAATTACGTTTATTTGAAGGACATTTATGGCTCATTAACTCAATTATAAAAATGAAACCCACCTTAATTTCCTTGATTATTAGATTTGCTTATGGATGTCTTTCCTCTTACTCCTCTTGCCTCTCTTGATCCCCTCCTTGATTTCCTTCATCAATGATAAAATTCCCATTCAATAGGAATTCAAAAATTAAGAACCCAATAAAGCACATTCACTAAAATTGACTCTAGATTGTCGAAGCCCACATATTTTCTAAACTTCATGAACCAAAACCCCTTCCGTATACCCAAGTATACAAATCGAACTTACCTTGAATCTTCACCAATTTGTAAGATTATTGGCTCTAAAGAAAGCTCTTCTTGAGTAACCTTAAACTCTCTCTTTAAGACTAAGAAAAGATGAAACCTAGCTCAAAACTCTATTCTTTTCTCAAGCTCACCGAAACCTCTCTTTCTCACTTCTTCAATTTTGTATAACACTTCTTCTTTCACCTATTCACATTTTTCTTCTTCTTAAGCACAAAACAACACCTTTCCTTTCCCATTTTACCCTTAATGAATGAGAAAAGTCCACCTTGACCTTCCTTTAATGCCTTAGTGCTTTTAACCTTAAGTAAACTACCCAAAATACCCCTTCATGCATGTATTTACCACCTTTACTTCAACTAACCCAAGAAATAAATTCCACTAACATAGACATAAATAAAAAAATACTCCCAAAAATATTTTATCTCTCCAAACCTCATAAATATCTAAATCATGCTTAACAAAAAAAAACATTTGGGAGCCAACAATACACTTATGGAGAACTCAAAAGGATGAAGGAGATGGACCCGAACCTAATGACGCCAGAGCTAGGACATAGGTCACATTCATCGATATTTCGAGCCTCAGGGCATTCAATTGCTGCCTCCAACACCATCCCCAGCTTCATCACCATAAAGCTTGGTTCTAACCCCCTTTCTTTCTAAATTTAGTCTCATTTTTATTTTTGTTTTTGTTTTACTTTAATTTATGTTTCTTCCTTCTTGATGTGTTTGTTTGTCCCTTTCTCCTATTGAAGACAATGTGTTGTTCAAGTGTGGGCATGTGGTTATGTGTTTTATTTGAATGCGAATTTTGCATATTATAGTTGTTAGGTTACATTCTGTGAATCGTGTGAATATGTCAATGCCTTAGATGAATTGAAATTGATTCAATTTTGAACATGGTCTATTAGGTTGTAGAGAATTATTAGCTTGCAGAATTAGTGAACTGGGATTCTTTGATTAAATATGCAGCTTAATTAGGATTTAGTGTTTAAGTGTAGCCCTCTAAATTGTCATATTCATTCATAATTTAAGGCCTTTCAATCTAAGTAGCTTCGCTAGTATTTTTTTCATAAAACGAGTAGCTAAAGCAATAAGGTAGGCAATTAAAAAAAGGTTCTTATTTTTAAAATAAGTAATTATTTTGCTAGCCTTCAGGTTATGAATAGAGCTAGTAGCCAGTTAAGAACGTGATATAGTTAAGAAACCGGATTGGCACGCATCACAAATGTTTGCCTTTGTGTAAAAAGGCTAGAATGATGTTTCAACCAAACAACTTAATAAAAAACATGATTTAATTGAGTAACTAGATCGTCATTCATTACCAATGTTTGCCCCCACGTAGAAAGACTAAGTCTATGTTCATAAAAAGTTAATAAAAATAAACATGTGTTTTCGAATAAAACCTAACTTGTAATAGTTTAACTTTTTATGAAAACGTACTTAGGACTTGTTACAGAGTTGAACAACCAAAGAATTATTGATGAGTATGTGCAATTGAGAAGGGTAAACAATTTAACACTTGAGACTAGATCATTATGTATATTTAGTTCAAAACCCAATACATGAATTTTGCATGTTAATGATTTGAAATGACTTGAATGACTATGTTTTAAGTTAAATTTATTTCATAAAGTTGAAGCCATTATCTCATTATTGCATTGAGTGTTGTGTGAATTTTTATGTGTTTGTTGTTTTGTTTGCTTGAGGACAAGCAAATGTTTAAGTGTGGGAATGTTGATAAGTGTGAAATGCATCGTGTTTTAGGGTATAGTTTGATATGTTCTTATCTTTTTATTCGATTATTTAGTATATGTTTTTGGTAGAATTGTGTTAGTGAATTATTTTTATTTAAGTGTTTTTATGGGTTAGTACAAGCATTTGAGCTTAATTATTATGTCTTTAAGGTATCTTGATGTGTTTGTTAGTGTTTCAGGGTCAACATAAAAGAACAGAGAAGTTTCAGAGACATTCGGGCCGAAACAATGCCCTATGATTGTGGCTTATATGCCACGAACATGACAGAAGCATTGGAGACATTTCACGATCGTGGCTTGTGTTGGGCAGACATGTAGACACTCAAAAAAGTCAAGTTTTGAGGAATTTTTTAGACCTTTTCTACCCCGAAAAAACCCTAGGGCTACCCAGAACATAAAAGGTATATAAAGAATGAGACAAAGAAAGAGGAGGAGCTTTTGATCAACTACCAAAATGAAACCCTAAACGAGAGAACTTTGAGAGATCAAGAAAGAAAAGAAGGAAGAGAGAAGAGAAAGACGATGCAGACTCGATGTGCTTCCTAGAATAAGAAGCTTTCCAAAGTTGCGGCCTCCCATTCTCCCTTAGAGTTTTATTTCCTATGTATTTCATTTTTCTTTGATTATAGAATTGGGATATATAATTTGACGATAGAATCGAATTGTTGATTGATGTTCTATACTCACCTTTGGAGTGTTATTTTTGACTTAATGAAATCTGATTCTTTTATATGTTTATTGAATTAATTGTGGTTTAATTCTGCAATTCTTTTCTCGATAATAAATTGGGAAGGTGAATCGAGAAAAAATGATTAAATTGGGCTAATGAGAGTTAGGTAATTTAATAGCGTCAGAATTAAATCAGGTTGGTAAAACTTGTGTAAAGAGATCATGTATAGGTTTCTAATTATTTATTAGAGACCTTAAGAAATGATTAGGTTTCGGATAGGTTGTTAATTGAGAGATTACAACTTCCTACAATCTAATTAAGGTTTATGTTTTAGGGTTCAATTATAACTTGAGAGAGAATAATTGACCCTATGATTGTCTAGAACCATTAATTCAATAAATCTTAATCGATTAGATAGCATTAAGGATAGATAATTTCCCTTTCTCCCTTTTAGTTAATTCAGTAGGTTGAATTCGAGGGTGTGCTATCGTTGTTTAATAAATCAATCAATTTTCATTTTTTATTATTATTATTATTATTATTATTATTATTATTATTATTATTATTATTATTATTATTATTATTATTATTAT